>PVKU01003753.1:0-113720 GCA_004027475.1 Anoura caudifer
TTCTTCAAAGAAAAGAAACAATCAATAGAGTCAAAGGGAACCTATGGAATAGGAGAGTATATTTTCAAAGCACATATCTCATAAAAGTTAATGAGATATATAATGCAAAAATAAATGTACTCATACCATTCAATAGCAGTAAACTCAAATAGCCCAATTAAAAATGGCTAAAGGATCTGAATAGACATTTCTCAAATGAAAACATGTAAATGGTCAACAGGCATATAAAAAAGCCAACGGGCATATGCTCAATTTCATTAATTATCTAGGAAATGCAAATGCAAATAACAATGAGGTATCATCTCATACCTATTACAGTGGCTATTATTAGAAAAACAAAGAATGAGATGTATTGGAGAAAATGTGGAGAAAAGAGATTCCTTGTACATATTACTGAGAATTGGTATAGCCACCATGAAAAATAGTATAGAGTTTTATCAAAAAATTAAACATATTGAGAGGAAGATGGTGGCGAGATAGGTGGGAGCTGAGCCCACTTCCTCTTGCACCCAAATGGGATATCTAGCTGATCTACCATGGAACAAAGTGAACAGGCAACAGAATTCCAGCTGCTATGAAGTTTGGAAGCTAAAGTGTGCAGAGGACATTTAAAAATGTACAGTAAGGAGATTTTCCAGGTTGACCGGAGGGTTTCCAGACTCTGCATGGAAGACTGCTGCTACTGCAGCACCTTTGAAGGATATCTGGGTCAGTGATTGTGACTTGGTGGCTCCCTCTCCTCTTAAGAGTGGTGAGTTTACAGACCCACGCCAGGAGAGACCTGGATGCTTAAAGTCGCTGGGAGGATAAAGATGCAGTAAGAGACACACAGCCAACAGTGTACCCCACCTAGGACAGTGGTCACCAGCTGGGAAATTACCAGAGAAATTGGGGAGCTGGGTGACACCTGAAGATGGGAGAAGAGATGGGCCATGACTCAGATAGTCTCTGCACTGGTCAGAGTTGGTCTCTGTGGAAAGCTGGGCACTTGTTAAGAACGGCCTGCCGAAAAACAAGAGGAATTCACTCAAAAGAGGCTCTAGGGCACTGTGCAAGGACCACCCCTATGCAGCAGCCAAGCCAGTGAAGAGGGAGGAGGGGGGATGTGATTTGCTCCCACTAAGTGAACCTCACGGATTAATCAAGGGTTGCACAACGAGGTGGACCACAGACACCAGCATGGCAAGTATAGGTATTGGAGAGTGTAAGCTCTGCAATGCCATGAGGGCATGGAATGGAAACTAGCCACCTGTGAAAATTATAGCCCACACTGAGCCCCGATCCTCACTGAACCACAAGAAAGGAAAAAAGATGGAGCCCAGTTCCCCTCTGCCTGCAGCACCCAGGAAAACCAGCAAAACCTGCTGGGCAGGTTTAAAGTCAGCAGGAGGCTTTTTTTTTCCAAGCATAAGACAATAAGATTCTGGCCAAGATAGAGGTGTAAGTAGATACACTGTGCCTCCTTGCACAACCAAAAGAAGGACAACAACAAATTTAAGAACAATAAACAAGCAGAACTGGCAGAAAATCGAACTGTATGGAAGCCCAACAACCAAGGAGTTAAAGAAGAAACATTCATCCAGACCAGTAGGAGGGGCAGAGATGGGCAGCTGGCAGATCCAGTAGTGCCACATCCATGTGCGGATAAAACAGAAGGAACAACTGGGGAGCGAGACAGACCGCGCAACCCAGGTTTCCAGTGCGGGTAAATAAGTGCCTCAAAACCTGACTGAAAAAACCTGTGGGGGTTGAGACAGGAGGAGAAACTCCCAGCCTCACAGGAGAGTTTGTCAGAGACCCACAGGGACCTAGAACTTACACAAACCCACAAACCTGGGAATCAGCACCAGAAAGGCCCAGTTTGCTTGTGGGTAGCAGAGGAAGTGACTGAAAGCTGGCAAAGAGCTGAACAAGTGGCTTCGTTCCCCCTCAGAATCCTCCCTCACATACAATGCCACAATGCAGTGACCTGGGTTGCCCTGCCCGGGTGAATACCTAAGGCTCCATCTCTTACTACATAACAGGTGTGCTGAGACAAAAAAAAATATGGCCCAAATGAAAGAACAGATCAAAGCTCCAGAAAAAGTACAACTAAGTGATGAAGAGATAGCCAACCTATCTGATGCACAATTCAAAACACTGGTAATCAGGATACTCAAAGAAATGGCTGAGTATGGTTGCAAAATACAGGAAAAAGTGAAATATACAATACAATGCCAAGTGAAATTATACACACACACACACACACACACACACACACACACACACACACACACACACACAGGGAACCAACAGTGAAGGGAAGGAAATCGGGACTCAAATCAACGGTTTGGACTAGAAGGAAGAAATGAGCACTCAAACAGGATAGAATGAAGAAATAAAAATTCAAAAACATGAGGAGAGGCTGAGGAACCTCCAGAACAACTTTAAATGTTCCAACATATGAATCATAGGGGTGCCAGAAGGAGAAGAAGAACAAGAAATTGAAAACATAATGAATGAGCACTTCCCTAATCTGGCAAAGGGAATAGACTTCCAGGAAGTCTAGGAAGCTCAGAGAGTCCCAAAGAAGTTGGACCCAAGGAAGCATACACCAAGGCACATCATAATTACATTACCCATGATGAAACATAGGAAGACAATCTTAAATTCAGCAAGAGAAAAGGAGACAGTTACCCACAAAGGAGTTCCCAAAAGACTATCAGCTGATTTCTCAAAAGAAACCTTACAGGCAAGAAGGGGCTGGAAAGAAATATTCAATGTCATGAAAGGCAAGGACCTACATCCAAGATGAGTCTACCCAGAAAACCTTTCATTTAGAATGGAAGGGCAGATAGAGTGCTTCCCAGATAAGGTGAAGTTAAAGGAGTTTATCATCTCCAAGACTTTATACAAAATGTTAAAGGGACTTATCTGAGAAAGATAAAAACTATGAACAGTAAAATGACAACAAACTCGCAACTATCAGCAACTGAACCTAAAGAACAAAAGCAAACTAAGTAAGCAACTACAACAGAAACAAAATCACAGAAGTGAAGATCACCTGGAGGGTTATCGGGGGCAGGTGGAGGGGGAGAATGGGGAAAAGGTACAGGGAAGAAGAAGCATAAATGGTAAGCACAAAATAGGGGAAGGTTAAGAATAGTATAGCAATTGGAGAAGCCAAATAACTTATATGTACAACCCATGGATATGAACCGGGGGTAGGGGTGGATGCTGATGGGAGATGGGTTCAGAGAGGGAGAAAGTGAAGAAAAAAATGGGACAACTGTAATAGCACAATCAATAAAATATACTTAAAAATTAAACATAGAACTACCATATATTCCTGCAATCTTGTATCTGGGTATATATCCAGAGGGAACAAAATAAGTATCTCAAAGAGATATATGCAGTCTTATTTCATTACATCATTGGTCACAAAGCCAAGAAATGGAAACAATTAAGTGTCTGTTCATGGATGAATACATAAAGATGTGATATATTATTCAGCCTTTAAAAGGAAGGAAATCTTGCCATTTGTAACAACATGCATGAAAGTATAGGACATTACACTAAGTGAAACAGCCAGGTTCAGAAAGACAAATAATGTATGACCTCACGCAGTATGTGGAACATAACACTGTCAAACTCATTGAAGCAGATTACAGAATGGTGGCTACTGGAGGCTGGGGCTGGAGTATGAGGAGATGCTGGTAAAGGGGTACAAAGTTTCAGTTTTGCAAGTAAATAAGTCCTGGGAATCTAGTGTACAACAATGTGACTACAGTTAACAATATTTTACCATGTATTAAAATTTTCTAAAAGGGTGGATCTTGGGTGTTCTCACCACCAAAAAAGGTAACTTTGTCAGGTGATGGATATGTTAATTAGCTTGACTGTGGTGAATGTTTCACAATGTACACATATATCAAATCACCAAATTTTATATCTTAAATATATACAATTTTAATGGTCAACTATAAGTCAGTGAAGCTAGGGCTAAAGAATAAATTAATACAAAAAAACTTAAGGGGGTGGCAGCAAGAGTAGAATTGAAAAAACATTGATAATACCTAACATTTACTGAGTGTTTCCTATACGTCAGGTACTATACGAAGTGTTTTTTCACTATTAATATTCTCACATAAGGATGCTGAGGCAAAAATGTGAAGTAATTTTTGGTTAATGATTGGAAGAATGGGATATCAAATCCAAACAGTGCAGTTTCACAATATATGTTTCTGGCAATTATGTCTACATCCTCAATAAAATAGCTACTTAATGAATGAAATAATAGAACTTTAGAAACAAAGAACCAAGGGCGTAGGAGAATGTTAACAATCAATGGTAAATTTTGAGTCTGGGTGAATGGGTTGATGCCATTATTAAAAACTGGTGCTTGACAGTATATTTAATGGCAATTGCTGTATCTGTATTTTCTGCCTTGTGTGATTGTCAGCTCAGAGGAGACGCACAGCTTTATTGCATGCTGGAAGAAGGATCCAGATAAGCAACAGCCTCATGGCTCTATGCTGAGAGAATTTCTACAAGAGACAAGGATATCACTCTTTGGGACCCCTTGAAATAAATCCCTATCTGTTGAGGGATAGCTTACTGAAGCACTGTAGCTACCTTAGTTCCAAAGAACCTGTGGAGTACCAGCAATAGAGAAAAATATACTTAGGTTGCATACCAAGGTGTGATTCCAAGGGACTTTTCCCACTTAATTGTGTGATCATTAGCAAACACAGATGTTCTATCTCTGTAAACAGAACCTCCATATACCCAGTCACCCAAAACAAAAATATGAGAATAATTAGTGTTCCCTCAATCATTAATACACTTCCTTCTCTCCACATCCACTCTCCACATCTTAGCTAGGCTCTCATCATTTTTGGTGTGGATTCTTAAGTGGTCTTCCACATTCCATTCTTGCATTTAAATGCTTCCACTACCAACCACTGCACTTAATACACCCTAGCAATGCTGGACTTCTGTCAGTTATTAGAACAAAGCAAGCTTATTCCCATCTCATATCTTTTGTACTCTGCCTAAATAAGAATAACAATTTCAAGCTTTTGGCATAATTGGCTCCTACTTATATTGACTATCTTGTTCAATATAAGAGCCTTTTTAAGATACTGACTTGAGTAAACTTTAAAAAGCACTTTTAGACAACTGGGGAAATTTGATATTACAGAATTTTTAGATTCCTTTCCTTGAGTACTTTAAATATCTCCTGCCACTCCCTTCATGCTTATTTTTACATGTCTGCCTTTTAAAGATATATTCTTATTTATCTATGACAAAGATAATATGATGCCTGAAATTTGCTTCAAATTAATAGTGTGGAGTGGGGGAGTGGGTAGTGGTGTAGAAGAAACAAATTGGCCATACACATATAGTAAAATAATTGTTGAAGTTGGGTGAGGGATACATGAAAGTTTAGTAAACTATTCTACTTTCACCTATTGAAAATTCAGATTTAAATATATGTGTATATATATATAAATATATATATGTTTATATATTATATATGTTTATATTATGTATAATTATACTATACTGTATTATAATATATTATATATTATATTATATATTATGTATATATTATATATATCATATATGTTTATATATAATATATGTGTGTATATATGAATATATGTATATATAATATATATGTGTATATATATAAATATATGTGTGTGTATATATATATATACATATATTTAAACCTGAACATCTATCTATCTATTATCTATCTATCTATCTATCTATGGTCTGTATCACTACAGTAGCCTCTTAAGTGTTTTCCCCCTTTCCACTCTTTCAACTCCATGTTTCTACCACCAATCACTGCATGCAACATGTAGTAGGTATTTTAGACTTCTGTCAGTTACTAGAACAAGGCAAGTTTATTTCCATCTCACAGTTTCAATTATACATATATAGTCAGTAGAATAAGACTCCACCCAATAATCCAACATGAAGGAGAAGCAAATAGAACATAAATAAATAAGAAGAAGGTCATAGGAATGCTCAGACAATGTAGCCTGGAAATCAGTCACCTGTTCACAGCTTCAGGGCACAGCAACTAGGACTCTGGGTCCTTCTATATAAATCCTAACATGACAAATGTAACACAGTATTATGTTTCCAAGAAAAGAGGGTCCTTTTTCTTGTGCAGGGTATCCAAGTCTCAATTCTGAGCTGGAGATGATTTGTAAGGAGGAGTCTCCCAGGCAGAGGGTGTAAATTTATGACTGGCAAGCTATATCTGGCACACAGACAGGTTCTTTGAGTCCATGGTGTTATACAAAATTTTTAGTTAAATGCCAACATTCAAATTCTACAGTATTTCACATAAAAATCTTGACAGTCTGCTTTTCTTTACAATTTGGGAAATTTGGTAATTCTCATTTGGAGTTGAGTACAGTTCTCCAGATGGGGCAGGTGCTCCCCAACCACAGTTTGATGTAATCCTTACCAGTTCAGCTTTACATATTTTTAAAATGTGCACCTTTTTCAAATGTGAACAAATGTATGTTATAGGTTGGTGGATGGTGCTGAGCTCCAAATGCTTGGTTTAATTTCACTTAGTCTAATCTGCCTTTGAGTTTTTCAATACTCATAAAACCTGTGGAGCTCTGATGACCATCAGAAGACACTAGGCTTAGTGTATTCATAGGTTTGTTTTAGAAAAGCTACTTTAGAGTATAAACAAGACATAGGAATAAAAGCCATGAATGGAACCTGTGCCCATGAATATAAATGGATTAGTCTTTGTTTGAAGACTTTCTTCTCTTCCTATCTCTCAGAGACTGTGCCTCTGTGCATGCATGTTTGTGTATGTGTGTATGTGTGTGTGTGTGTGTTGGGGGTGGGGTCAAGTTGTGCAGACCTGTATGGATTCTGCGGTGGGCTTTCAGGTGAGAGCTTTTGGTGTATACTTTGCTGCATCCTGCAAAGTCACATTGGTGAATCCGTCTTCTCTTCAAGTCAAGGGACTCTTCTCCCTGCATTTGAGTCATTGCTGCTGATCTGAGAAAATGAGAAAGGGAGGAAGGGAAGGAGGAAGAGAGAGAGAAACAGGGCCAAAGATTTATTTTAAAGTAATTCTAAATAAATGGACATACATACAGTGGGGCCACCTCATCATGCATTTAATTTATGCAAATTTAACACTAGGTCCTTAAAAGAAGAAATAATTGTAAGAGTACAAGCATTTCCCTCAACTAGCCCATTCTGCTCAGTTAGTGCAGGTTCCAGGAGGTGGCAATGTTTCTTTGGGTAGTTTCTATTCCCCAATAGTGTGAGCATTTCACTCTAATAAGTCTCATTCTTGTGTTTAAAGAAATGTATTTTTCATACAATATGGTTGCTAAAAAATACAATTAAAATAATTTTAAAATAAAATTGCAGAGACAAATATCAAAAAATAAAACACAAGCCAACTGCTTTGATAGTTTCAACACTGAAGACAAGGCAGCTTTAAATTTACAGAAAAAAAGCACACAGGAAATTTCCTGTATACTTTACAGGAAAATTGAAGATTTTCAAGGGTAAAATTGATGATCTATAATTAGAATATAACTGCCATAATATGCCTGGTCTATGTACATGTATGCACACAAACTCATACCTTTGCTAGGAAGCCAGTTTTCCTGCATTCTGTTGTCCTTAAATTCTTACTATTGTATGAGAATTTCTTCCACTTCTACCACAGACATACACATATATACACAGAAAGGGACTTGAAGGTGAAAGTACTCACTCTTGCTGTAGTCCCTGTAAGGCCAAGGATCCACTCTCATTTGCACTTTCTTCACTATCACTTGGGATTTCCAGTGGAGACATGGAGGTGGGGTCAACTTTCACTAAAAGCAAAGAAAAGGAGAAATGTGGGCTACAAATATATGCGTCCATGTAATCATTTTCAGGATTCCCACTTTGGCACACAATGAGAAGCAGAAGAAGTGGAAATAAAGAAAAGGCAAAGATGAAAGAAGTACATTTGTATAAAAGGAAGAGAAGAACAGTTAAAGTATTTAGCATAGCTGGAAACACAAATTTCTTTGAGGGAAAGACAGAGATAGTAAAGAGCATTTTTGTACCACTAGAATAAGCTTCTCTAAGATACTGAGATAGGATAGTGTGTTTCTCTAGATAGGAACTGGTTATGATTCAACTCTGTATCTCTAGCCTCCAGAATGGGGTATACTTGACCAGATTCAATGTGTGTTGTTGAATCAAGCTCTCTGAATAGTTTCCTGGCTATCCTAACATAAATGACTAGTCTCACCCCAGAGGTAAGAACACATCCTTTGGCTTTTGCGCTCCTAAATGAAAACAAGCCAATGAGATGAAACACGTATCTAGGTATTTGATACATGTTATATCCTTACTTTCTCCCCATGTTGAGAGAAGCCTTCATATATCTCTTATTATCAATTAGTTACATTTATGACACCTAACAAAACTCAATCCTGTGGTCAGCAGTCTCCTAGACCTAGTGAAGGTTTCAAGACATCTATGCAGAAGAAACTTGAGGGTAGTAATAAGGTTGAATGGGAAGGACCTGGCTAGTGCAGTCACCTCCATATGTTGATTGTGCCTCATTCACTAAAAAAATTTTTAAGCATGCATCTCAATATATGTGTGTTTGCATGTGTGTATATGATATAGATGTACTGTATCATAGTATAGTACATCATTTAATAATTTATTAAAATTTTTATACATTATAAAAATAAACACATAAGAAACAAGAAACTACAAATATGAATTTTGATACTTTCTTCTTATGCTCCAGTTGTTTTGTGCACCTCCCTCACCTAAGGAGTAAGCATACCATTTTGAAGACCACTCGGGCTAATGGTCTTAGCTTAGCTTGAAACTACATAAAACACTTTTAAAATTTATCATTTATTTAGAGTGGCTCTGGTCGAGTGATAGATATTATAGGGGAATTCAAAGCATCTTCTCTTGGTGATGCTTTGAATCAAGATCACTGTCTTGATATCAGTAAATCCTCACACAGGGAATTTTATTTTCCCATTTATTTTTCTGTTTGGCTCTCTCTCCCTATACAGGAATTGATAACCATATTTTAACCTCCTCAAGAGATCTCAAAAACAAGATTGTTATGAATACTTATCATTACCAAAATTAACCACTAGTCAATGATGGCATTTTCATTCAGAGCAGAATCTCAGCAACTTGATAGTTAGTATGTTGCTTTCCAATGTCATACATTTGGTGATGTAATGATCACAAGGTATTGAATTTCAAAGGTCAAAACTCTTAGGAAGTTTATATATATAAACATGATAAATCTCTTCCAGTCCCTCCAATCTCCTCCTTTCTGAGATCTATCAGACTATTACATGTGTCCATGCCTCTGGCCTTATTTTATTCATCAGCTTATTTGTTCATTAGATTCCATATATAAGTGAGATCACATGGCATTTTTCTTTCAGGTATATATATCTACATATATAAATAATCTGAAATCTGGTTCCAAGTCATTTCCACCCTCATCTCTCTCCTTTGGTCTTTGTAGTTTATGCTAAACCTTTTTCAGCTCCTCATTGACATGAATTTGAGTCCTCAAACCATCCTAATTTCTCTCCTCTAATTATATTCCAATTTCTCAACATCCATCCTAAGGCATGACATCCCAAACTGATTGGAATACTGCAGATATGATGAAGCAAAATATCTTGAGACACTTCAAGAAGCCATATATTTTTCTTTGATCATTCCCAATTACAAACTAAAGAGGACATAGTTGCAGTTGGGAGCTGAGTGGTTGGGGGCTAGTGGTAAGAGGGAGACTTATTTTATACCTTTCTGAATTCTGAACTTATTTAAAAATTAAACAAAAGGAAAGATCAAGCATATGAACTCTTCCCTGGACACACTTTCAAGTTTGTTCATCAAATTATCTGTTGCAAGACAACTACTATCTACCATTGTGTTAGGTTCCCTGGATATATGCAAAGAGAAATAAGATACAGTCTTGTCCTTGAGGAATTTACAATTCAATTAGGAAGAATGCCCATATATTTGTGATACAGGCGAGTAAAAAAGTAAACTGGAGTGTGAGAGATGCTAAATGAAGAGTAACACGGGGAAATGGCAATATTTCAAAGACTTTTACCTTCAGGGAAGAAAAAAGGTACATTGTTAGGAAAGGCAGGAGCTAAGTCTGGCTAAGTATATTAGGCTAGAAGCATTCTCAACTTGTCCATGGAAGCATTCTAATGGCATAGAAGAATAAAAGAGTAAAAACACTTTCCTTGAAAATCCCAAGCCCATAGTAAGCTTAAAACTATTTTTGAAGTTTGTATTTTATCTTAAACTGTAATTCAAATTTTACATTTTTCTCTTTAATGAAAACATATTTTTAAAATATAAAATATTTTAAATTACTTACTCTCAAATAATATATAGATTCCAGGAAGATACATAGTATTTCACTCAAGGATATGCATATCACAGTTTGAGAAGCATGGGCTAAACAAAAGAGTGCCACTGTACATTCTTAAACATTGAAAAGACATGATAAATCTCTTCCAGTCCCTCCTAGCCCTCTCCCCTCTGAGATCTATCAGACTGTTCCATATATCCATGACTCTGGTCCTGTTTTGTTCACCAGTTTATTTATTCATTAGATTCCACATATGAGATCATATGGTATTTGTCTTTCTCCCACTGGATTATTTAGCTTAGCATAATAGTCTCCAGGTTCATCCATGCTTTTTGCAAACAATTGTGGTGAAGGCTGGGGGGAGCAGATAAAGGGGAGAAAATGGGGGACATCTGTAATAGTGTCAAAAAAAAAACAAAATAAATGAACAAGCAAAACAGAAACAAAAAAACAGAAAAGACATAATAAAAATAGTGTTTATGAAAGATTATGCTTGAAGTTGTGTGCAAGAATAATTGAAGGGGGTGAAAGAGAAAGGAGACAGGACAACTCAAAAAGGGAATAGATGAATGAAGGTGAAGCCCAGGAAAGGGGCACAGTGATGCTCACCTGATCCAGCATTTTTGCCATCTCCTCCAATGAGTGGGACTGTAATGGCTGCAGGGCTCCCATCTGCAGGCAAAGTAGTATACACCATAGGCAGCGACTGCACCACTACTGGGATGGTTTTCAGGCCACCCATTTTATTTGGCAGACTGACTGAGGGGATGGTGTGAATCACATGCAAAATCTGCTGGCCACAGGTGCCCTGAGAGGAGGCCAGAATGGAGCCTGGAGTCAGAACGGTAGGGATGTTTGCTAAAGTGCCTGTGTCAGATGTCGAAGTGGACACTACAGGAGTCTGAAGAGCAGGCTGTGGCTTGGGAGGACGTACTGGAGCTTGCAGCATGCTGGCAGGCTGGAGAGGAGCCTTGGGCTTGTGAAAGGACAGGTCTACTGGTTCCACCTGGGGCATGTTGAAATCATTAGCCAGAAGTTCTTCTGGGGGCTCAATCTTGATGTCACTAAACAGTGCTGGGTTCTCCATGGGGTTGGCAGCCAGAATTGGCAGAGATGTCATGTTACCTCTGTCTGCTGTCTTTGGGGGATCTCTGATCTGAACAGAGCCAGTGACCTAAAATAAATTAATAAACAAAAGATATGCAAAACAGTCAGTGCTAGTGCCCTGAAAAAGAGAGATATAAGCAGTGAAAGGAAGAAATCTCCACTCTCTTCTCATGGACAGAATAAATACAGAGTTGAAACAAATGGGCAGGAGTACACTAAAGAAGGAAAAGGAAGAAAAACTTTACTGAGCATTAGAACTAAGCGCTGTATCGGGCAACTGGTATAAATTGTTTTGTTTGATCTTTGCAATAATTCTGCGAGATTAATTCAGGTCAAAACTTCCTATGTGTCCACTATAAATACTGTGCTAAGCCCAATGAGGGTACACATGATTAAGGTATAGACACAAAGTGCAGAGTAATATACTAACTATAGTAATATAATTATGTGAGTAGTCTATAAATCATAACATAGTAAGTGATGCAGCAGACATATAAGAGAGGTGTTTTAGAATAATAAAATTGGATGATTTATTCTATCATATAGGATCATGGAAGACTTCCAGAAGGAACTAAATTTTAGGTTGGTCTTAGAGAATTGATGGGAGGTCTGTAGGCAGAGAATGGGTAAGAAAGATATTCTGTCTGCAGAGACTTAACAACACAATATGCTTAGGAAATACTGATGCAGTACAGTCAGCTGCATTTTTAATCATTTTTATTGTCATCCTATTACAGTTGTCTCAATTTTTCCCTATTTGCCCTCCTCCACCCGTCCCACCTCTCCACTCCCACAGTCAATTCTCACACTGTTGTCCATGTCCATGGGTCACTCATACATATTCTTTGTCTAGTCCCTTCCCCTTCTTTCCAACACTGTCCCCACAGCAAATATAAGGATTATAAGAAAATACTATGAACAATTACATACCAAAAAATTAACAATCTGGAAGAAATGGATAAATTCCTAGGAACTGCACCAGTCTGTACTCCCACCAACAGTGCAGTAGGGTTGCCTTTTCGCCACAGCCTCGCCAGCACTTGTTTGCTGATTTGGTTATGATGGCCATTCTGACTGGTGTGAAGTGGTATCTCCTTGTGGTTTTAATTCGCATCTGTCTGATGACTAGTGATGCTGACCATTCTTTCATATGTCTCTGGGCCCTCTCTATGTCCTCCTTGGAGAAGTGTCTGTTCACGTCCTTTGCCCATATTTTAATTGGATTATTTGTCTTCCTGGAGTGTAGTCATGTGAGTTCTGTATATATTTTGGAGATCAAACCCTTGTCTGAGGTATCATTGGCAAGTATATTTTGCATATGGTTGGTTCTCTTTTCATTTTGTTGATGTTTTCTTTAGCCATACAGAAGCTATTTGTTTTGATGCAGGCCCATTTGTTTATTCTTTCCTTTATGTCCCTTGCTCTAGGGTACATATTGGTGAAAATATTGCTACATAGAATATCTGAGATTTTCCTGCCTAGGTTCTCCTCTAGGACTTTTATGGTGTTGTGACTTATATTTAACTCTTTTATCCATCTTGAGTTTATTTTTGTGTATGATGTAAGTTGGTGATCGAGTTTCCTTTTTTTTTTTTTTATATGAGGATGTCCAGATCTCCCAACACCGTTTGTTGAAGAGGCTATTTTTACTCCATTTTATGCTTCTGCCACCTGTGTTAAATATTAATTGACCACAGAGATGCGGGTTTATTTCTGGCCTCTCTATTCTGTTCCATTGATCTATGTGTCTATTCTTATACCAGTACCAGACTCTTTTGATTACAGCAGCCTTGTAATATAATTTGATGTCAGGTATTATGATCCCTCCTACTTTGTTCCTCTTTCTCAAAATTGCTGCAGCTATTCAGGTTCATTTATGGTTCTGTATAAATTTTTGAAATGTTTCTTCTATATCTATGAAATATGTCTTTGGTATTTTAATAGGGATTGCATTGAATCTATAAATTGTTCTGGGTAGTATGGACACTTTGGTGATGTTGATTCTTCCAATCCTTGAACAAGGTATATGCTTCCATTTATTTGTGTCTTCCTTAATTTCTTTCTTCAGTGTTGTGTAGTTTTCTGAGTACAGGTCTTTTACCTGCTTGGTTAGGTTTATTACTAGGTGCTTCATTTTTCTTGTTGCTATAGGAAATGGGATATTTTTCCCCTGATTTCTGTTTCTGATATTTCATTGCTGCTGTACAAAAATGCCTTTGATTTCTGAATATTGATTTTGATATTGTTTTAATTTTCTTAAATTCAAGATATGTTTTATGGTCTGTACTGTATGTTATTCCTGGTGCACTTAAAAAGAATGTGTCTACTGTTTCAGAGTGTAACATTAAAAAAATTATCTATTCCATGCATCTTGTCCAATGTGTGATATAAGATCATTGTTTCATTGATTTTCTATATGGATGGTCTATCCATTGATGTCAATGGAATGTTAAAGCCCTCTACTATTATTATAATACTTTCACTCCCCCTTTATATCTGTCAACATATGCTTGAAATATTTAGGTGCTTCTACATCAAGTACATAGATGTTTACAAGAGTTATATACTCTTGTTGGATTGATCCCTTTATCATTATATGATGCCCTTCTTTGTCTATTGTTATAGCCTTTACTTTGAAGTCTATTTTGTCTGATAGAAGTATTGCTTCCCCAGATTTGTTTTCATGTTCTTTTCAATGAAATATATTTTTCCATCCCTTTACCTGATAAAGATGCACAAAGAGGACAAACACATGGAAGCACAGAGAAGAAAGTGATGTGAAGGCACAGAAAGATTTGGAGTTCTCATGCCACAAGTCAAAGAACAACCGCAGCCACCAGTAGTTGGAAGAGGGAGGGAACAGATTCATCCCCAGAGCCTCATGAGAGTTTATGGCATTAACACCTTGATTTTGGACTTCTCCTCTAGAACTGTAAGATAATAGATTTCAGTTGTTTTAAGCTACTCAAATTGTGGTAATTTGTTGCAGTAGCCCTAGGAAAATAATACCACATATCAAACCCTAATTCTCCAGATGGCTTAAGACAAAATAACATAGGTATTTTTTATTTTTATGTGAGCTAATTTTTAAAAAGTAGATAACTAATCTTGATGATAGGGATATGGCAAAAACTGTGAAAGTGATACTTTACTAATTAAAGTTTGGGAAACATACAATACCACTGTGCAAAAAGAAGCAATATTTACATGAAACAGTTGACAATTAGAGAACATGTAATAAGCAGAGCCACATGAGTGACTGATACAGATAATTAAGCATTACAGGAGCTCAAGTGTACTAGAGATTAGTGAGAGTCAGTGTAATAAGTGAAAATTTTAGGGAAGAAATGAAATTGGAATTTGGACTCTAAGGAAAGTGTGGGATTTGGTAAATTAGACAGACTGATTGAAGGGCATGTCAGGAAGAAAGAACAGCATGAGAAAAGGTATCACTAAGAACCTTTAGAAATGAATGACCCAAGTATTTACTATTATAGAGATATTGTTAATTCTCTTGGTTGTAATAGTGTTGGTGTAGTTATGTAGGAGAAAGTCATCAATTATAGGTGATGCACACTGAATTATTTAGGGGTGAATTTCTTGATACAAATTACTTTCAAAAGTAAGGAATGAAAGAGAGAAGGGGAGAAAAAGAATGAGACTGTAAAAATATATATCAAAACATATATTAACAATAATACACTGGAAGGGGGAAGACATATATAGTAAAACATGAACCCTAAAGCTGCTCATACACTTGGTCCAAAAACTTGTACTTTCAGGAAATAATCAGAAACTAGGAACAAAGAGCAGATGACAACCAAGTGGTCATTCATTGTATGGTATGGTGATGTAAGAATTCAAAGAAGGGGGAGCAGCATACGTGTACTGAGCTAGAAAGCCACCCAACAATCTAACCTCATGATGTAAACAAATCATATGGACCAAACCAGGAAGCTTCTGGTCAGTAGGATGTTATCAGCATTGTATTGCTATAGAATACAAGCTATGAGTCTTTGTCCCCTGGGGCATGGCCAGTGTTCTGTGGTCATGTACCACAAGCACCTTTGCTTTACTAAAATCCAAGTATCTTGGAAATGGCAAGAATAAAAAAACAATTGCTTACATCATCTACTATCCAGAATTTCTACATGTAGAACCAATTTCAAAGTGTTTCAAATTCTGGATCCTCAGTAAATGTAAACAACATATCAAGAAACATTTTGGAATTGTATATAGGTACATAGAGATTTAAAAATAAGGTAGCTATGCATACTTGACAACATTTCACTGAGTATTTTTATTTTTAAGTACATTTTATTTATTGATTATGCTATTATAGTTGTTCCATTCTTCTCCCCTTTATTCCCCTCCATCCTGCACCCCCTCCCATCAGCATTCTCCCCACCCCTTAGTTCATGTCCATGGGTTGTACATATGAGTTCTTTGGCCTCTCCATTACCTATACCATTCTTAACCTCCCCCTGTCTATTTTGTACCTACCATTTATGCTTATTCCCTGTAGCTTTTCTCTCATTTTCCCCCTCTCCCTCCCTGCTGATAACCCTCCATGTGATCTCCATTTCTGTGAATTTGTTCCTGTTCTAGTTGTTTGCTTAGTTTGTTCTTTTTAGGTTAAGTTGTTGACAGTTGTGAGCTTATTGTCATTTTACTGTTCATATTTTTTATCCTTTTTTTTCTGAGACAAGTCCTTTTAACATTTCGTATAAGGGCTTGGTGATGATGAACTCCTTTAAATTGACCTCATCTGAGAAGCACTTTATCCACCTTTTCATTCTAAATCACAACTTTGCTGGATAGAGTAATATTGGATGTAGATCTTTGGCTTTCATAACTTGGAATACTTCTTTCCAGCCCCTTATTGCCTGCAAGGTTTCAGCTGATAGTCTTATGGGAACCCCTTTGTAGGTAACTGTCTTCTTTTGTCTTGCTGCTTTTCAGATTTTCTCCTTATCTTTCATCATGGGTGTGCCTTGATGTGCCAATTATGATGTGCCTTGATATGTGCTTCCTTGGGTCTAACTTTTTGGGGGACTGTCTGAGCTGCCTGGACTTCCTGGAAATCTATTTCCTTTGCCAGATTAGGGAAGTTCTCCTTCATTATTTGTTCAAATAAGTTTTCAATTTCTTGCTCTTTCTCTTCTCCTTCTGGCATCCCTATGATTCAGATATTTGAACATTTAAAGTTGTACTGAGAAGCCCTGCCTGGGAGCATTGTCCTGATATGCCAAGGTTGCAGGTTCGATCCCCAGTCAGGGCACATATGAAAATCAATCAATCAATGCCTCTCTTTTCCTTCCTCTCTCCTCTAAAATTAATAAGTAATTTTAAAAAATAATAAACAAATAATGTTGTCCTGGAGGTTCATAAGCCTCTCATTTTTTTGAATTCGTGTTTGTTTATTCTGTTCCCATTGAATGTTTATTTCTTCCTTCTGTCCCAAATCATTGATCTGAGTTCCAGTTTCCTTCCCTTCACTGTTGGTTCCCTGTATATTTTCTTCAAAGCACTTTACATTGCTTTCACTTTTTCTTCTATTTTGCAACCATACTCAACCATTTCTTTGAGCATCATGATTACCAGTGTTTTGAACTCTGCATCTGATAGGTTAGCTATCTCTTCATTGCTTAGTTGTTTTTCTATAGTTGTGATCTGTTTTCTCATTTGGGCCATATTTCTTTGTCTCAGCACACCTGTTCCATTGTAAGGGGCAGAGCCTTAGGTATTCGCCAGAGTGGGGCAACTCAGATCGCTGCGTTGTGATGATGTATGTGGAGGAGGGGTCAGAAAGGGAACAATGTGACTTGCTTGACTCTCTGCAGGCATTCAGTCACTTTCCCTGCTACCTACAAACAATATGGGCCCTTCTGGTGCTGGATTCCAGGTGGGTGGACTTGTGCATGTTCTAAGACCCCATGGGCATCTCCCACAAACTCTCCTGTGAGGCCGGGAGTTTCTCCCACCTTTCCAACCCCATAGGGTTTACAGACAGAGGTTTTGAGGCTTTCTTGTCCCATGCTGGAACCCTGGGTTGCATGGTCTGTATTGCTCCCCAGCTGTTCGTCCTGGTTTATCCACATGCAAATACAGGACTTTCAGTCGCTGCCTCAGTCACCATCAATAATCCTTTCATTGCCCTCAACTATATGGTTTACATGTTCCAGTATGATTCTACTCTTGGCAAGTTCAAAGACACAGTCAAGGCTGAGAACAGGAAGCTTGTCATCAATGGAAAGTCCATCTCCAAATTCCAGGAGTGAGATCCTGCCAAGAGCAAATGGGGTGATGCTGTTGCTGACTGTTGTGGTGTTTTCACTCGTGTTTTCACTGCCTTGGAGAAGGCTTGAGCTCACTTGAAGGGTGGAGCCTGGAGGGTCATCATCTACGGCCCTTCTGTGGATGTCCCCATGTTTGTGATGGGTGTGAACCATCACAAGTATGACAACTCCATGAAGATTGTCAGCAATGCCTCCTGCACCACCAATTGCGTGACCCCCTTGGCCAAGGTTATCCATGATAACTTTGGCATTGTGGAGGAACTCGTGACCACAGTCCACTCCATCAATGCCATCAGGAACACTATCCCTGCTTATACTAGCACTGCCAAAGTTGTGGGTCAGGTTATCCTTGAGCTGAATGGGAAACTCACTGGCATGGCCTTCTGTGTCCCCACCACCAATGACTTGGTTGTGGATCTAACCTGTCACTTGGAGAAAGCTGCCAAATACAATGACATCAAGAAGGTAGTGAAGCAGGCAGCAGAGGGCTCTGTCAAGGGCATTCTGGGCTGTACTGAGGACCAGGCTGTCTCCTGTGACTTTAACAGTGACACCCACACCTCCACCTTCAATGCCAGGGCTGGCATTGCCCTCAGTGACCACTTTGTCAGGCTCATTTCCTGGTATGACAATGAATTTGTCTACAGCAAGAGGGTGGTAGACCTTATGGTCCACATGGTCTCCAAGGAGTAAGAGTCCCTGGACCATCAGCCCCAGAAACAGGAAGCGAGGCTGCTAGGGAGTCCTCACCCCAAATCGATCTCCCAACATACTGAGAATATTTTGACCTCCAGTTTCCATTCTAGACCCCCTGAAGAAGGAAGGGGCTTAGGGAGCCCTACCTTGTCAGGCTCCATCAATAACATTCACTGTACCCCCACAAAAGAATACTTATCTGTGATGGTTAATTTTACATGTTAACTTGGGTGGGCCACAGTGTCAAGATATTTGATCAAATGTTATTCTGAGTGTTTCAAGTGAAGGTATATTTTGGGGTAACATTAATATTTAAAGCATCAGACTTTGAGTAAAGCAGATCACGCTTCATAATATGGGTTGGCTTCATCCAATCACTTGAAGGCCTTAATAAATAAAGATTGACCTGCTTTATTAAGCAAGAAAGAATTCTTCCAGCAGACTGCCCTTGAATTGAAACTGCAACTTTGCTTTGGCTCTCCAGCCTACCCATTAGATTTTTTTCAAGATTTTATTTATTTTTAGAGAGGGGGCAAGGGAGGGAGAGAGGGAGAAAAATATCAATGCACAAGAGAAACATCAATCGGTTGCTACTCACATGCCCCCACCCAGGAACCTGGCCCACAACCCAGGCATGTGCCCTGACCAGGAATCAGACAGGCAACCTTTTTGGTTCACAGGAGGATGCCCAACACACTGAGCCACACCAATCAGGCTCCACCCATTAGATTTTGGATTCACCAGGATTCTACAGTCATGTGAGCCAATTCCTTAAAATCTGTCTTTTACCCTTCAGGTAAATATGCAATAGATGATAGATGATAGATTGATGATAGGTAGATAGATAGATAGATAGACAAACATATAGATAGATATAATTTTGTTTTAAGTATACAGATATACATCTATAGCTCTATAGATGTATAGATGATTTCCCTATCAAGAGAGGGAAATATTAAGATATACACATTCTGTTGGTTCTGCTTTTTTAAGAACCCTGACAAATACACTATCCAACAGAGTTATTGTGAAAATTAAATAAGACAATGCATTTAATCTTCAGAGTGCCTGAAATATGAAATAGTGCCAGATAAATGGTTGCTGTTCTATACCAAGCCCTTACTGACTTGATCCCAGAGGTTGTTCTTTTTAGGCCAGATCTACTATTTGAATCTGAAACCCAAGCACTCATGCACTTTTTGGAAACCTCCCTTTCCTCCTCCTTTCTCAGTCCTCAACATGTTGTCAGAAAGAAAAATGATCTTCAGCTCAATAATGATTATGAGGTACTCAACACTATTATGGTACAATATTAGTATCTCTTTTTCCTGATAACTGACCTGTTTGAATACATGCATGGAGCCACCTTCTGAATTAAGTTGGACCTCCAAGTTGTTTATGAGTTGATCCATATCTGGAAAAAAGGCAAGAGAAAGATAATTTTAAAATAAGATCTAACCCACTATCCACACATACAATATGTCACTTATCCTTGGTTACACTTGTTTGTGTTTTAATTTTTTTAAGATTTTATTTATTTATTTTTAGAGAGAGGGGAAGGGAGAGAGAAAGAGAGGGAGAGAGTCATCAATGTGTGGTTGCTTCTCACATACCCCCTACTGGGGACCAGGCCCACAACCCAGGCATGTGCCCTGATGGGGAAATCAAACCGGTGACCCTTTGGTTCGCAGGCCAGCGCTCAATCCGCTGAGCCACAGCAGCCAGGGCTGTTTGTTTTTTTATGAACATTATTTCTCAGGAGTTACCAGATACTGAGAAGTCAGTATTTTGACAACATTCTACTTTATACATTCTGATAATCAAGATAGCCCTGACTTATCCCCAATAATATAAACTGCCCTCTCCCCTCAAATTCTATATGCATGTTAATCTGTTTCTTCCAACCTCTCCAACCCCCTCTACGTGCACAGAAATGTCAACATAACTACACAGTTTCCAGAAAGCTCCCTTTCCTGGCCTAACTCTCATTCTAGGGAATCCTGTGCTACTATATGGATATTCACCCTAATGAACTTGTTTATACATCAGCATCAATTCTCTCTAAAGAAATATTTGTCTCCCTCTCTTAAACATACAAGCCAGGTGGAGTTGATATAAGCAGTTTTTATTTCCTTGTTAGATAGCTTTTCCTCCTATGGAAAAAAGACATTTGGTGGCCTAATTCAGCTGCCCTGAACCATCAAAATCATTCCCACAAGAAGCACATACTAGCATATCTTTAACCAGATTTCCTTTGCTCTATTTACAGTCTAAACTCACTACAGAGGAAAACACAGGGCAAGGAAGATAAATACAAGTTTGCTTATGATTTAATTGTTCAGATTTCAGACCATGCTAAATGTCTCCAAGTCAATTACAATGAGTTTCCTCATTTATGACCTAGTTGCATTTCAAAACATTGTCCAAAAATCAGTTAATTGCTTTAGATATCTAATACATTTACCTATATAAATGTTCATTTACAAGTCACTCCACAATAGCCATTTAAGACCTAATGCATTTAATATACAACAAATGCACAATTAGCAGGAATATAAAATTATAATATAGCCACAAAAAATAAAAGATAATCCTAAAAAATTCCTTTATTTATTGAAATTCAAGAATGGAAGAAACTTGTTATCTATTTCAGTGTCTTTGGTTATATTTTGCTGTACTTGTTTTGTTGTTTAGGTTCCTTTTAAAAGTGAGATCATAGAGAACAGGTTGACAGTGACCTGTTCTCTATGAGAGAGGAGAGAGGAGGGAATTTCAGGGGAAAAGGGGAAGAGTTTATAAGAACAAGTACAAAGGACACATGGACAAAACCTGGGGGGCGGGAAATGGGAGGGAGGTGGGGGGAAAATCATGAACTTTCCACTATTGTCATAGTTATTCAGCATTATTTGGAAAGATCTGGCTAGTAAAATAGACATGAAACAAATTAGAAATATAGGATGAAGAGGAAATATTATAATTTAACTGTACACTTAGAAAACTCTAGCAAAGCAACTGAAATTTTTGCAATTAAAGAGTTTAATATATTGACTAAATATAATAAACTTTTCAATAATTAAAAAATGGAGGAAACCTGTATTTTTTAAAAAAGATTTTATTTATTTGTTTGTTTGTTTGTTTATTTTCAGAGATGGGAAGGGAGAAAAAGACGTAGAGAAATATCAATGTGTGGTTGCATCTTGTGTGCCCCCTACTGAGGACCTGGCCTGCAACCTGAGATATGCCCTACACTGGAAATTGAACCACTGACCCTTTAGTTCTCAGGCTGGCACTCAATCACTCAGCCACGCCAGCCATGGTGACCAGTCTTAATTAAATGGCAATAACACACAATGAATTTTCCACTGAGATTATGAGAAAAATTCTGGACACTATCAAGAGTTTGGAGAATTTTAATAATTCGAAATATCTCCAAGTTTTTCTCAAGGTGAATATATTCTCTTTGTTTGAAGCATATGAGTAGAACTGCTTGCATACACATCCATCATTAACTATATCTTTATTGCCAGAATGGCAAGATGGCAGAGAAGTAAACAGAAGCCACACTAACTTCCTCCCAGGACCAATCTGGAATTACAACTAAATTGTGGAGAAATCACTCAGAACAAACAATTGAATAATAGTGACAGAGAAGCCTCATAACCTAGGGCAGACAGAAGAATCATCTTTAGCATAAACTGACTAGTAAGGAGTATGGTAGGGACTCAAGAAGGCTGGCTGGGGGCCAAGATGGAGGCTTAGGCAGACACACTGTGCCTCCTCGCACAACCAAAATTAAGGACAACAAAGATTTAGAAACAAGAAAACAACCAGAACTCAGAAAATTGAACTGTTTGGAAGTCCAACAATGATTCATCCAGACAGGTAAGAGGGGCGGAGTCGCGGCAGGAAAAAGCGGAGGTGCAGACCGGGCACACAGGCAGCAGTGGCTGGCAGCCCCCAGGTGCACAGGCGGCGACTAGCAGAACCTGGGTATGGAGTGGCAACTGTGCAGAACCAGTGAGGCCGCACAAGGCAGCTGGCTGACAGGGTGGTCCCACATTCACGCGCAGATAATCCAGGCAAAGCGGAAGTGGTGGAACAGACTGGAATCCAAGAGTGAGCACAGCAAGCTCCACTGTCTCCTCTCAGACCTCACCCCCACATACAGCGTCACTACCCAGCAACTGGGCTGTCCCGCCCTGGGGAACACCTAAGGCTCCACCCCTCACTATGTAACAGCCGCGACTAGACCAAAAAAAAAAAAAAAAAAAAAAAAAAAACCCAGAAATGAAAATGGCTCAAACTGGAGAACAAATCAAAGCCCCAGAGCCAATTTATCTAAGCGATGAAGAGATTGCCAACCTATCAGATGCGCAATTCAAAACCCTGGTGATCAAGATGCTCACATTTTTGGTTCATTTTGATCACAAATTAGATGAACAAACGAAGGCTACAATAAGTGAAATGAAGAAAGATGCATGGGGAACCAACAGAGATGGGAGGAAAACTGGGACTCAAATCAATGGAGTGGACCAGAAGGAAGAAAGAAACAAACAAACAGAAAAGAATGAAGAAACAAGAATTCAAAAAAATGAGGAGAGGCTTAGGCACCTCCAGGACATCTTTAAACGTCCCAACATCCGAATTATATGGGTACCAGAAGGGGAAGAAGAAGAGCATCCAGTGGAAAACTTATTTGAAAAATAATAAAAGAGAACTTCCCCAATCTGGCAAAGGAAATAGTCTTCCAGGAAGTCCAGGAAGCTCAGAGAGTCCCAAAGAAGTTGGACCCGAGGAGGAACACACCAAGGCACGTTATAATTACATTACCCAAGATTCAAATGAAGGAGAGAATTCTAGAAGCAGCAAGGGATAAGGGGACAGTCACCTACAAAGGAGTTCCCATCAGACTGTCAGCGGATTTCTCAAAAGAGACCTCACAGGCAAGAAGGGGATGGAAAGAAGTATTCCAAGTCATGAAAATCAAAGACCTACATCCAAGATTGCTCTATCCAGCAAAGCTGTTATTTAGAATGGAAGGGAAGATAAAGTGCTTCTCAGATAAGGTCAAGTTAAAGGAGTTCATCATCACCAAGCCCTTATTATATGAAATGTTAAAGGGACTTATCTAAGAAAAAGAAGATAAAAAATATGAACAGTAAAAAAACAGCAAACTCACAGGTATAAAACAAAAGCCAACTAAGCAAATCACTACAACAGGAGCAGAAATACAGAAATGGGGATCACATGGAGGGTTAGCAATAGGGGAGTGGGAGGAGGAGAGAGGAGGAAAAGGTACATAGAACAAGTAGCACAGACGGTGGGTAGAAAGTAGACAGGGGGAGGGCAAGAATAGTGTGGGAAATGTAGAAGCTAAAGAACTTATGACACATGGGCATGAACTAAAGGGGGGAATGTTGGTGGGAGGGGGTGTGCAGGGTGGAGGGGAATGAAGGGGGAAATGGGACAACTGTAATAGCATAATCAATAAAATATAATTAAAAAAAGAGGAAAAAAAAGAAGGCTGGCTGGGTGCCCACAGGCAGCAGTGACAGATGGATAATTAAGCAACTGGCTGGATCTCCCTGAGAAGTCTGGGGTCTAAACACTAACCTGGGATCCCCAGCCTAGAGCCCAACAGCCCAAAAAGTACAGAGATAACAACCAGTGGCAAAAAGTGGCAGGATTCTTCTCTGCTAGAGATGGATGGCTGGAGATGCAAAGACCATTTAAAGGACCAACACAAAAATTTTCATTTGCAGCCACTTAACCAGGGCTCCAACAAATGCAGGGGCAAAGTGGGATAGAGACACCTGAGGAGAGATGAAGAATGGAAGCTTTGGAGAGAGAACTGAGACGGTAGCTAGCAGGATCCCAGTGCTGAGTCATCACCCTTATGGCAGCAGCCATCCTGCCCAGGCAGACCAATCCCCTCCAAGCAGAGCAGCCTGAGGAGAAGTAATACCCCAACACCAGGAGGGACTCTTGAGCCTACTGCTGAGTGCAGAGTGATTAGATTAACAATTGAATGAGAGAGCCAAAAACAGTACATCCCATGCACTCTTGGAGCAGGCTGCCTAAGGTCAAATGAAGTCAACATCTCACACCACTGGAGGCAGATCCAGAAATAAAAAACAGTGGTAAATTCTAGAGGCTACCAGGATGAAATCCACTGTGGTCTTCCCCATGATTACTGATATTTTCTTCCCTGCATAGCTTTTTAATATTCATTTCTTGTCAAGTAAGTTTGTGCATACTGTCACCAGATTTTATACTATAGTTTATTTCTGTCCTTTCTTACAATAGTCTTAATCCCCATACACCCTTATTAATACTGGTTCATTTGGTGTTGATAGTGGGATTGCCAGGGGGAGATATTTTTGCAAGGGTGGGTTTGTTCCCTGGGCTTTGTGGATTTGTTCAGGCAGCACCTGCACAACAGCATACCAGACAGGGTGGGAGGAGTTACCCTCAGTCAACCAGCTGGAGGGAATGACCTACCAAAAAACAACCCAGCAACAATCAAAGCCAAATTACATCCAGAGACCCAACATAAACAGCATAAAGGGCATCCCAAGAGCATGAAGTTCGGGAGATCAAAAGGACTGTACCACTGAATCTCACAGGTCTCCTATCATGGAGGTCTACACCACAAACTCAGAGAGTCAAAACAGGTCAATTTAAGAAGCAGAAGCAAACAAGAAGAGTCTCAAAAATAATGGCAAGATGAACAAACAACCTCCAAATGAAAGGAAAGGAAAAATCCTCAGAAACAGTGCTAAAAGAAATATAGGCAAGTCAACTATCAGATACTGAGTTCAAAACAATGGTTATAAGGAAGCTCAATGCGCTCAGCTGAGAATTACCAAAAACTACAGGGAAATTACAAGGAACTTACTGTGAATTACAGGAGCATGAAAAAAGACATAGAAACTACCAGTAACAGCCAAGAGGAAATGAATACAATTTCTGAATTGAAGAACATAGTAGAAGGAATCAAAAGCAGGCTAGAAGGACCAGAGGATCAAATCAGCGAGCTAGATGACAAGGTAAGGAAAAAATCCAAAAACAGCAAAAACAGGAAAAAAGACTCAAAAAGAATGAAGAGGGGGGTTAAGAGAACTGCAGAACAACATGAAACATAATAATATCTTTATAATAGGGATACTAGAAAAAGAAGAGCAGCAAGGATAAAAAACCTGTTTGAAAAAATAATGATGGAAAACTTCCCTAACTTAATGAGAGAAAAAGTCACACAAGCCCAGGGAGCACAGAGGGTCCCAATCCAGAGGAACACAAAGAGGCTCACTCCAAGACACATCATAATTAAAATGGCAAAATTCCAAGACAAAGAGAGAATCCTAAAGGTAGCAAGGGAGAAACAGAAAGTAACATACAAGGGAGCCCTGATAAGGCAACCAGCTGACTTCTCAACAGGAACACTATAAGCCAGAAGGGAATGGCAAGAAATATTCTCAGTAATGAAAACAAAGGTCTGCAACCAACACTACCCAGGCAAGGCTCTCAATTACAACAGAAGGTGAAATAAGGAGTTTCCCAAACAAAAGAAGGCTGAAACAATACACCTCCATCAATCAACACTGCAACATACGCTAAGGGGACTGCTTTAACTAGAGGAAGAAAGAGAGTGAGAGAGAGAGGGACACAGGTACAAAGGGGGTAGAATGGCAATGAATAAGTTCCTATCAATAATAACTTTAAATGTAAATGGATTAAATGCTATAATCAAAAGACATAGGATAGTTGAATGGATAAGAAAAGATGACCTGCACATATGCTGCCTACAAGAGACACACTACAGAACAAAAGACCTACACAGACTGAAAGTGAAGGGTTGGAAAAATATTCCAAAAAATGGACAAGGAAAAAAGCCAGAGTAGCAATACTTAACATCACACAAAATAGACTTCAAAACAAAGGCCATAAAAGAGACACAAAAGAACACTTCATAACATTCAAGGGAATAATCCATCAAAAAGACATAAACATTGTAAACACATAGGTACCAAACATAGCACCCAAATATAATAGGAAAATCTTGGAGGACTTCAACAAAGATATAGAGAGCAATACACTTATACTAGGGAATTTTTACACCCCACTGTCAAAATGGATAGATCTTCCAAACAAAATATTAACAAGGATATTGTGGCATTGAACAATGCCCTAGATCAATTGGACTTAACTGATTTTATATATATATATATATATATAAAATATATATATATATTTTATATATATATATATATGTATGTATCTCTTTTCATCCTAAATAAAAAAATGTGCATGGAACATTTTCAAAGATAGACAACATCATACGACACAAAACAAGCCTCAACAAATTCGAGAGAACTGAAATCACATCGAGCATTTTCTTGGACCACAGGCCCTGAAACTACAAACAAACCTCAAGGAAAAAACTCAAAAACATTCAAATTCATGGAGATGGAATAGCATGATATTAAATAATAAATGAGTTAATAATGAGATCAAGGAAGAAATCAAAAAGTTTCTAGAAACAAATGAAAGTGAACACACAACAGTTTAAAACTTATCGGACACAGAAAATGCAGTCCTGATAGGGATGTTCATAGAGACACAGGCCTACCTAAAAAAAGATAGAAACATTTCAAATAAAAATCCTAGCCTTACATCTACAAAAACTGGGGGAACAACAACAAACAAAGCCCAGAACAAGTAGAGGGGAGGAAATAACCCAGATCAGAGCAGAATTAAACAATATAGAGACTAAAAGAAAAATTCTAAGAATCAATAAATCCAGGAGCTGGTTCTTCGAAAAGATGAACAAAATCAACAAGCCTTTAAGCAGACTCATCAAGAAAAAAAGAGAGAGGAGCCAAATAAACACAATCAGAAATAAAAGAGGAGACTACATCTCATACCACAGAAATGCAAAGGCTTGTAGGAAATTACTACAAAAAGCTATATGCCAAGATATTTGAAAACCTGGGTGAAATGAACAAATTCCTAGAAAATACAATTTTCCAAAACTGAATAAAGAAGTAGAAAGCCTGAACAGACCCATAACAGGTGGCAAAATCAAAGCAGTAATCAAACCACTCCTGGCACACAAAAACCCTGGACCAGATGGTTTTACAGGAGAATTTTACAAAACATTTAAGGAAGACCTAACCCCTATATTTCTCAGACTATTCCAAAAAATCTAAGAAGAGGGAAGACTCCCAAACTTTTGATGAAGCCAGCATCATCCTAATCCCAAAACCACATGAAGACACAGAAAGAAAGAAAACTACAGGCCACTACTGCTAATGAACATAGATGCTAAAATCTTCAACAAAATATTGGCAAACTGCACCTAGCAATTCATTAAAATGTCATACACCATGATCAAATGGGATTCATCCCAGGGATGCAAGGATGGTACAATATTTGTGAATCAATAAATGTAATACATCATGTAAATAAAAGACCAAAATTACATGATCATATCAATAGATACAGAAAAAGCATTTGATAAAGTATAGCAACCATTTATGATAAAAAACCGAAAAGGGGGCAGAAGCATAAAACAGAATAAAAATAGCCTATTCAACAAATGGTACTGGGAGATCGGGACAGCAACATGCAAAAAAATGAAACACTATCACCAACATACACCATACACAAAAATAAACTTAAGATGGATAAAAGACTTCTATATAAGTTGCAATACCATAAAAGTACTAGAGGAAAACATAGGCAGGAAAATCTTAGATGTTCCACACAGCAATGTTTTCACCAATATGTCCTTTAGAGCAAGGAAAGAATAAACGAATCGGATTTCATCAAAATAAAAAGCTTTTGCACAGCTAAAGAAAACACCATTAAACTGAAAAGAGAGACAACTGTATGAGAAAATATATTTGCCAATGATACCTCAAACAAGGGTTTGATTTCCAAAATATATAAAGAACACACAAGACCCCACTCCAGGAAGACAAACAATCCAATTAAAAAATGGACAAAGGACCTGAACAGACACTTCTTCAATTAGGGCCCAGAGACATATGAAAGGATCCTCAGCATCACTAGCCATCAGAGAGATGCAAATCAAAACCACAATGAGATACCACTTCACGCCAGTGAGAATAGCCATCATAAACAAATCAACAAACAACAAGTGCTGGAGAGGTTGTGGAGAAAAGGGAACCTTAGTACACTGTTGGTAGGAATGCAGACTGGTGAAGCCACTGTGGAAAACAGTATGGAATTTCCTCAGAAAACTAAAAATGGAACTCCCTTTTGACCCAGTAATTCCACTGCTAGGATTATACCCTAAGAATCCTGAAACACTAATCCAAAAGAACCTATGCACCCCAATGTTCATAGCAGCACAATTTACAATAGCCAAGTGCTGAAAATAGCCTAAGTGCCCATCAGTAAATGAATGGATCAAAAAACTGTGGTACATTTATAGGATGGAATTCTACACAGCAGAAAGAAAGGAGCTCCTACCCTTTGCAACAGCATGGATGGAACTGGAGAGCATTATGCTAAATGAAATAAGAGAGGAGGTGAAAGACAATTACAATATGATCTCACCTTCAACAGGAACCTAATCAACAAAACAAACAAACAAGCAAAATATAACCAGAGACATTAAAATAAAGAACAATCTAACAGTAACCACAGGGGAGGGGAGGAAGGGAATAATGCACCAAAGAAGGGGAAGGGTCATCAAGGAACATGTATAAAGGACCCATGGACAAGGATAAAGGGGAGGGAGGATTGAATGTGGGAGGCAGGGGTGGGTAGGGGAAAGTAATGAGGGGAAATGGGGACAACTATAATTGCACAACAATTTTAACAAAGGAAAAAAAAAGAAAGATTCCTAGTAAATAGATAACTTTAGTTGACTCTGATGAGGCAAAATAGGTGGCTAGTGGACAGGAATCAGAAGGAGACTTCATTTCATATACTTTTGTATATTTTGAATTTTGAGCAATATTGAGTTTAAGAATTTAGGTAAAACAAAACACACTTGTGTGTTCTATTGTTCTGTAGGCTAATTGTACCTCTGGACTAAATTAAGGTGGTGGCAGATAGAATAAAAAGAAAGTAGCTAATGCCAGATACAAATGGGAAAAACAGCAGCCCTTGGCTACTAAGTAATAAGGAAACATTTTGAGTATGGAATATGAGAGCCACAACAGCCATATTTCGACACTGCTTACTAGACTTCCACATATTCCTGTAAGTGCTTATTAAATTAACAAATTTATTTCTTTACTATAACCCTATGAGGCAATTTCTACTATTTTTCTCAATTCATGGATAAGAAAAGCCAAGTGTAGAGTTTAAATAACTTCAGCAAGATGCAGAACCAGGGAAGTGAAAAAGAAAAGTCTTGAATGAGGGGTGGGGAAAGAGTCTAGGGGTAATGACATATTCTATTTTAGAGATAACAAGATTGAAGTTACAACAAAATGGCAAAATGCTAGTTATTTGATACCTGGATTGATATCAAACATGTGAATTTGGCTCTGGAGTTAGGTTATAGCTCCTTAATCTAAATTGTTTAATAATCTGAGTTTGGTTTGCCCATATTACATCTATTTTGTCTAAGTGTACAGTTAAACTTTAAGTTTATTACACAAAGCACCTAGCATGTTACAGACATTTAAATCCAGCTTCCTGTCCCACTAACCTACCTTCCTCTTCTCCAAACACACAAGCAATATTTAAAAAAAAAATAAGTTACTCAGCCCTAGCTGGTGTGGCTCAGTGGATTGAGTGCCAGCCTGTGAACCAAAGGGTCACCGGTTCAATTCCCAGTCAGGCACATGCCTGGGTTGCGGGCCAGGTCCCCAGTAGGGAGTGCCCAAGAGGCAACCATGCATTGATGTTTCCCTCTCTTCTTCCCTCCCTTCCCCTCTCTCTAAAAATAAATAAATAAAAGCTTTAAAATATCAGTTACTCAAAGTAATGAAAATGATGAGAGCCTCCACTTACAAAATATGTATTAGAAGTCAGGCCCTGGGTCCAATGTGTTTTCCTTACATTAGTTATAAAAACAAATTAACATACCATTTTAGGGATAAGGAAACTGAGGCTAGATGATAAAGCAGAGTTGGGGATAATAAATATATCAAAAACCCAACTTCAGATATAAAACCCAAGTTGAAAACATTACAAGAGAATCAAGAAGTAAATCAAACAAGGTCTCACATTGTCTTTGTTAAGCTAATAAGCCCAATATGACGATGTAATTCAATCTCGCTCTATTTAGTAATGAGATGCCAGTTGTACTGGATGATCGTCAGCATCAATTATCCCAATCAAGTTTTCCCTCATTGACAAAAACATGAGATTTTGAAGCTAAATCTTAGAAGCTCTTCTTTAAAATATGTACCCAGTGTTTAAAATTGGGTAAGTACTTTGAAGATACAATCATAGTACATGTCCTCAAGCACCTTTTATGTCTAAAAGGTGGGGGGGAATAGGGGCTTAGATATGTACACAAATTATGGTAATAATTTAGATTCCAGAAAATGCAGGTAAAGTGAAATGGAAACTCAAGATTTTATCTCTATATGCAAGAATCAGGGGAGTTTTCACAGAAAAGGCGTTTAATTTGGGAATAGTGGAGGGAATACTATAAATACTGTTTTTAAAAAATCATGAAAATAAGTACATTCCAAGGCAGTTCACTTATGATAAGTATCAACTGAGCAGATAAGACCAGTGATGTACAGTTTCTAAGGAATAGCTGACGAGATAAGGAAGGTTTGATTTGGGGACCAAGAACTAAAATAGGACTTGAAGGAAGATTGGGGTTTGTATGGGGAGTCAAAAAGAAGACATTTAAGATGGAAAGAATTGAAAATGAGTTTTAAACAATTTTCTCAGTACTTTGCACATAGTATGCCAGCATATATTTGCTAAATGAATTATATATCCAAAGGCAATATTCTCATTATTCATCAATTTAAGTGAGGTAATAAACTATAACTGACTCAAGGCAAGGGTAAATAAATAAATGTATCAAATTATAATAATGCCCCCACCTGAGGAAGAATAAATGGCTCTTCTCCCTGCCATCAGGCACACTCAAGCTAGAGAGATGAAAGATGCCTGGACCATACTTGGTGGCTTGATTATTGGAATTCAATTAGCTGTACCAACAAAGGCTTCATCTCAGAAATACATATACTAGAATGATGGGGCGGGGGTAGAAGAGTGATAGAGGTGATCTAGTTTGTATTTTCTCCCCAATTTTGGGTATCCTAGAAGCTTAAACAAAAGGGTCCTATAGTTCTCCAGAGCTTTGAAAGTAGAGCTCTTATCTAATTTGGTGTTGAGGATGGACTAGATGCATGTGCCACTTTTACTGAGTTTATATTTCTTCCTAGGTTTTCTGCTTGTCCACTTTCCAAGCTAACCTGAAGACACTGTTCTCAACCCATTCTCTGTGTTCCCAATAGTCACCAAAAATTAACAGCTCTCATATATAAGAATGTTCTCCCCAAAATTCTGTGGAATGGAATGAAGTCATTTGTGAGTCACTGGTTTATGTTGTTTAAACATCCTGTTGGTTATATCATTCTGTTTAAGTTGCCCAAAGAATGAGGGCAAAGGCAGACTACTGGCCCATTCATTAAGAAGTGCTGAAGTCCAGTGGGAACAATGTTAAATCAGAAGTAAATAAAATCTGTTCTAACCTCAGCCTTTGGGCAAGCTAATTCAATCTTCTGAGGTCTCCTTTCACCCCATTTAGAAGGTGTTTTGAAGACAGCAAAGTACTAATTCTATCAGCAGTGTTCCAGAGAGAAGAGTCTCAGACTGAGTCAGAAAAGTGAAACTAAGTGGCAGCCTGTGTCACATACACTATACTATTTAATCTACCCAAATTTCTTTTGAGATAAGATTATTAATACACATTCCTTAGAGGAGAAAAGCAACGTCCTCCAGGACAAGGCAGCTAGTAAGTGCTAATATTAGAGTTTCAAAGCAGTTATGTCTGCTACTCCAAACCACTAGCTTCAAATCCAAGCTTAAAGATTATTCTCTTTGTCTAGTTATTATCACTCTGATTGACATCAGATAGGTGCTTAATAAATGCTTTTCTACAATGAACATAATACTAAAGGAAATAAAGGACTGTTCTGTTTGGATTTCTTTTTCCAAATTATTTATTTATTTATTTATTACTTTTTATCATTTTTATTGTTATTCTATTACAGCTGTCCCAATTTTTCCCTTTTGCCCTCACCTGCCCAGCCCACCCCCTGCACCCGCAGTCAATTTCCACACTGTTGTCCATGTCCATGGGTCATTCATACATGTTCTTTGACTAGTCCCATGAGTAAATTTTATTTTGTGATTGAATTTTCCCAAGATTATTGGAATTAAACACACACACACACACACACACACACACACACACACACACACACAAAGACAACTTTTCCAAGTAACCATTACAAATACATTTACTCCAGCACTTCCAGCAATTTGGCCCAACCTTCCACATACAAAGAAATGACCACCTTTGTCAGCACTTAAAGAGCTAGGGTCGACAGAGCCTAGGTTTCCACCTGAATCCAAGTTCAGCCTCTCCTTAAAGAAACAGCACTTCTCTGCGGCTGCCTCCAGAACCATACAACCCAGCTCCACATCTCCAGTGACCTAGGCTCAAACTTTAACTCACTTCTCCCTTCTTTTTAGGAGCATTGGGCTTCTGAATCCTGTTCTGTCTGGGTGCAACTTTGGCAGGGCTGTTAGGTTGAGTCAAAGACAAACCTTACTACTTAAAGAGAAATCAGAGTGCCGAGCCAGGGTAAACTAAATTAGACAAAGCCATCCGTTCTTACCCTCCTTCATTCAAGAGACTTCCCAAATTTCCTATCCCTTCTTTGCTAAGTCCTTTAGCAAAGTTATTTTCCCTTGAGTTTCATTGAATTTAACATAGTTTTTGTACCCTTGCTCCCCAACCCACCCATGCCCCCACCCATCTGCTAAAACGTAAAGAACGGAAGTGGGGGTGGGGTTGAATATACACAGAGAAAATGGCAGTGAGTGGGTTCTAATCCCAGAGTCACTTACCGCCCGCGTCACTAGCTGGGAACTCCTGAAGTGTCCAGAACTCATGCTGTCCTCCTGGAGGCTCATAATCCTCAGCTGATCACAAGACAGCTGTTTCCCTCACCCTCCTGACAACGACTCCCTCTCTCATTCTCCTTCTGGGCCCCTCACCTCCCTTTTTCCTCCTGGCTGGAAAATGGGGATGAGGGCCAGGCAGAGGGAGTCGATTCACACTCAGCTGGGCCGAGCTCGAAACAAGGAAAACAAACCTCCCAAGCATCCACTCTCAAATCAGGGGGCCAGAAAAAGCAGACTTCCTAAAAATTATCTTCCCCCTGCTGCCAATGCAGCTCTTTTCCTAGGCTAAAAATAAAGTGTGTTCGCTGGGTCGAAGCGGCCAAAACTGAGGATCTTCGGTTCCCCTTTCACCTCCACCAATTCAGTTCCGGCCAAGCCCACTCTCCACACATCCTCTGAACTCTACACACCCTTGAGCAGAGGACCTGGTGTTGGACCTAAGAAAACCAACCCAGATCCTAAAGCAATACTTGAATACAAAGTTAAGGACTCCTTCAAGAAAGGAATCTTTACTGCAGCCCCAGCCTGCGCACACCCCAGCGCCTTCCTAAAAAGAAAGAAGGGAGGGTCAAATGCCTACAATTGGTGGAAATATATACAGGCATCTCCAGTCCTGGATAGGGGCTTCAGTGAAAAATAGCAGCAACTCCTACGGGTCCTCTGGGGACAGGTTTCTTGGAGGCACCTAGCCGCCGCACTGGGGACCTCGCACTCTTGCTGGTCAGATCCTAAAGTGCTAGCTGGGCAACTTGAGTGGGTGGGGTAACTACGTCTCTAGGCCGGTTCTGCCCAGAAAAGAGGTGTGACTCTCACTGAGGGTGGAGTTCCTTAAAAGCGACTGACGTCTGCCGGAGGACAGCGCACAGTGAGACAAGGAAAAGAGGAGTGGGGCGGGGCACTGGGCGGAGAGCACTGGCCTTGCCCCTCCCAGCAGCTTCTCAGTCTCGATCTCTAGCAGGTATATAGCTGGAGTCGATTTCGATTCTTTCTTTCCGTCCAAGAAAGAGGCTTGCAAGCACTCTGCTTGGTCATCTGTCCATTCCAGTTTAAACTAACTCACCAGGGAAGAGTGAAAAGGATTCAGGGATTGACGGTAGGAGCTATGTACAAAGAGAGAAATGGGGAAAGGGAAAAGCAAGTCTGGCAACTTGAATCATGTTTACCCTCCTACCTCTCCCTGGTAACAGTATGACACCAGCAAAGACAGCGAGGTCATGGTGTCTTCTCAAGGAGGAGACCAAGAGGAGAGAAATGGAGCTGGGGGCATTTTTTAGCAAGAGATAAGGAAAGAAGATAAGAGTGAGAGAATGGGTGGGGAAGGAGGAGAAGTTAAAATATTTGTGAATATAGTAAGGTTCTTTTTGTCTCCCAGATACTAGACCTCTAAGAATAGTTGTCAAACCCCTGAAACCACCACTCAGCCAGGCATTTATTGCTAAGATTCATGTAGAGCTTAATCCATAGCATAACAGCTACATTTTCAGGATTTATTTACCTTTACCTGAAAGTCCCTCTCTAGCTCATTTTAATAGGAGGTCAGTAAGTCTCAAGCAACCACAGTCCCTTATCAGTGCCTCTTCCCTACCACAATTCTTTCACAGGGGAGGAAAGAGCAGAGACAATAAACAAAGCAGAGGGAGAGAGGGAGCATAGAGAGAGGAGAAATAATAATGGCTCTGGTGTATTCAGCACCTAATATGGGCAAGTCACTGGGTCAGCTGCATTCATTCATCATTTCTTATTCCCAATAACAACCCTGGAAAGCCTATTTTTTAAAAATAACAAAACTGAAGTCCAAAGCCCAGTAGTTCCCAACTTGCTTGATACTTCTGCCTTGATGTTTTGTAATCATCTCATCCTCTCTTACACTGCGCCAAACTGGCTGTTCTTCCTCCTATAGTTCACCAATAATACACCCCAACATCCAAAACAGAACCTTGGGACTCATCCTCTCACCCAGTGATTTTCAACCTTTTGCATCTCATGGCACACATAAACTAAATACTAAAATTCTGCAGCACACCAAAGAATACATTTTTCCTGATTTGACAAATAACAGGTATAATTTTGATTGATTTACAAAAAAGAATAGTAATAGTAATTACTTACCCATTTTGCTCCAAGGTGACGTTTTAAAAAATCAGGTGCCTATACTTCCACGTAAGGATTTCTGGTATCAAGAATTAACCAATCAGATGTAACCTTAATATACAACATGATCAATAAGATGCAACTCTATTATGTGACCTATGTATTTATGGTTCAAGAAAGGGCATTCACACCGACGGCTACTGTTGTGTTGGCTGTTGTCATTTTTTAACTTTACTTTCATTGTTGAAATATTACACACGTCCCCATTTTCCCCATCAGTGCCCATGTCCACCCAGCCCCCACACCTTTCCCTCTGTCCATCATCATTTTTTTTATTTGACAATCTGAGAAAAAAAGAAGTCAGTGCCCCTGACTAAACAGTTAGGTATTGAATGCTTTAAAAGTTCTTGTGGCATACCGGTTGAAAATCCAGGTCACACCTGTTGTGATCTGGACTCAGCCTGCCTCTGAAGCAGCAGAAATTTTAGTGCTTTCCCAGTCATAATCTACATTATAAATCCCTGAGAATGCCTGTTTCCATGTCTATGCTTTGGCTCACCTTGCCTTCTCTTTTTGACATGGTTAAACCTCTCTGTTAATCTTTCTTCAAAGGATTAATCAAGATCATCTTCCCTACTTACTTAACTTCTTCAGGCAAAACTGACCATTGCTTCTTCTGTGCCCTTCTCTGCCTCAAAGCACATATTTGTTGATATAATTGCTCCCCCTACTAGACTATAACATCCTTGAGTATAGGTGCCAGGTGTTATCATTCTGTAGCGTGTATGTCAGGTGATATTAACAATAATAGTTACTGAGGCAAGGTCTGTTCTACACACGTACACACACTCATTGAATACTTCTGACAACCTTATGGGTAGGTATTATTACTATCTACATTTTACAAATAAGGAAACTAAAGGACAGAAACTAAGTAACATGCATAATTTGAAAAGAATCACTTTATGCTATAGAGCAGAGGTGTCAAACTCATTTTCACTGGGGGCCACATCAGCCTTGTGGTTGCCTTAGAAGGGCCAACTGTAATTTCCTTAACAGTTAAGGAGTAGTTACATTTACACAGTCCGAAAATTATTTTGGCCCTTGAAATAATGAGTGAAAATGAGTTTGACACCCCTGCCATAGAGCCTTAGTATCCCAATGTATAAAATTTGGGAAATTCTAGTAAATGTAGAATTCTCACCACTCCAACCAACACTATTTTCAGCAATACGAGAAAGTTTTCTCTTAGATTCTAGTTTGTGAAAGGACATTGAACTGTTTTTGTTTATTTTTAATTTTTTAATTACAGTTGACATACAATACTGTATTAGTTTCAGTTATACAGTATAATGATTAGATATTTATATAACTTACAAAGTGAAACCCTGATAAGTTTTGTGCCAACCTGACACCGTGTATAGTTATTACAATATTATTGACTATATTCTCTAAACTGTACTTTACATCCCCAGAACTAGTTTGTAACTGCCAATTTGTACTTCTTAATCCCTTCACCTATTTCACCCAGCCCCCCAACCCCTTTCCCATCTGGTGTCTTTCGGTTTATTCTCTGTATCTATGAGTTTGTTTGTTCATTTATTTTGATTTTTTTAGATTCTGCATACTCAAATAAGTGAAATTGTATGGTATTTGTCTTTCTCAGGTGCACTTATTTCAACTACAATAATACCCTCTAGGTCTATCCATGTTATTGCAAATGGTAAGACTGCATTCCTTTTATGGCTGAGTAATATTACACTGTATATATGTACCACATCTTTATTTATTCATCTTTTGATTGGAGCATTTAATCCATTTACATTCAAAGTAATTATTGAGACTTCCGGCCAAGATGGAGGCGTAGGTGGACAAACTGTGCCTCCTCTCACAACCAAAATTAAGGACAACAAAGATTTAGAAACAAGAAAACAACCAGAACTCATAGGAAACTGAACTGTACAGAAGTCCAACAACCATTCATCCAGACCGGTAAGAGGGGCAGAGTTGCGGCAGGAAAAAGTGGAGGTGCGGACCGGGCCCACAGGCAGCAGCAGCTGGAAGATCCCAGGTGCACAGGCGGCAGCTAGCAGATCCCGGGCATGGGGTGGCAACTGTGCAGACCCAGTGAGGCCGCGCAAAGTGGCTGGCTGACCAGGTGGTCCCACATTTGCGTGCAGATAATCCAGGTGAAGGGGAAGCAACGGAAGGGACTGGAATCTGAGAGAGAGCAGAGCAAGCGCCATTGTTCCCTCTCAGACTAGGCCCCCACATACAGCATCACTACCCAGTGACTGGGCTGCCCCGCCCTGGGGAACACTTAAGGCTCCACCCCTCATACGCAACTAGACCAAAACAAACAAACAAACAAAAAAAAAAACAGAAACAAAAATGGCTCAAACTGGAGAACAAATCAAAGCCCCAGAGCCAATTTATCTAAGCGACAAAGAGATAGCCAACCTATCAGATGCACAGTTCAAAGCCCTGGTGATCAGGATGCTCACAGAATTGGTGCATTTTGGCCACAAATTAGATGAACAAATGAAGGCTACAATAAGTGAAATGAAGAAAAATGCACAGGGAACCAATAGAGATGGGAGGAAAACTGGGACTCAAATCAATGGAGTGGACCAGAAGGAAGAAAGAAACAACCAAACAGAAAACATGGAAGAAACAAGAATTCAAAAAAAATGAGGAGAAGCTTAGAAACCTCCAGGACATCTTGAAACGTCCCAACATCGGAATTATAGGGGTACCAGAAGGGGAAGAGGAAGAGCAACAAGTGGAAAACTTATTTGAACAAATAATAAAGGAGAACTTCCCCAATCTGGCAAAGGAAATAGACTTCCAGGAAGTCCAGGAAGCTCAGAGAGTCCCAAAGAAGGTGGACCCAAAGAGGAACACACCAAGGCACATCATAATTACATTAGCCAAGATTAAAATGAAGGAGAAAATTCTAGAAGCAGCAAGGGATAAAGGGACAGTCACCTACAAAGGAGTTCCCATCAGACTGTCAGCTGATTTCTCAAAAGAGAACTTACAGGCAAGAAGGGGCTGGAAAGAGGTATTCCAAGTCATGAAAATCAAGGACCTACATCCAAGATTGCTCTATCCAGCAAAGCTGTCATTTAGAATGGAAGGGAAGATAAAGCGCTTCTCAGATAAGGTCAAGTTAAAGGAGTTCATCATCACCAAGCCCTTATTATATGAACTGTTAAAGGGACTTATCTAAGGAAAACAAGATAAAAAATATGACAGTAAAAAGACACCAAACTCACAGGTATTAACAACCACACCTAAAACAAAAGCAAACTAAGCAAACATCTAGACCAGGAGCAGAAACACAGAAATGGAGATCACATGGAGGGTTAGCAACAGGGGAGTGGGAGGAGGAGAGAGGGGGAAAAGGTACAGAGAATAAGTAGCATAGATGGTAAGTAGAAAATAGATGGGGGAGGGCAAGAATAGTGTGGGAAATGTAGAAGCTAAAGAACGTGACACATGGACATGAACTAAAGAGGGGAATGTGGGTGGGAGGGGGTGTGCAGGGTGGAGGGGAATGAAGGAGGGAGAAATGGGACAACTGTAATAGCATAATCAATAAAATATTTTAAAAAAGAAAAATATATCATTTTAAATTTGAAAAAAAAAGTAATTATTGAAACTCCTTTGTAGGTAACTACGTGCTTTTCTCATGCTGCTTTCCCCTCCCTTTTTAAATATATTTTATGGATTATGCTATTACAGGTGTCCCAATTTCCCCCATTTACCCCCTCTACACAGTACTCCCCACTCCCACCAGCAATCCTCCCCTTAGTTCATGTCCATGGCATGTGCGTATAAGTTCTTTGGCTACTCCATTTCTTATACTGTTCTTAACATCACCTGTCTATTCTGTACCTACCAATTTGTACATCTTAATCCCTGGATCTTTTCCCCCACTCTCCCCCTTTCCCCTCCCAACTGATTACTCTCCAATGATCTCCACATCTATGAATCTGTTTCTGTTCTACTTGTTTGCTTAGTTTGTTTTTTAGATTCAATTGTTGACAGTTGTGAATTTATTGCCATTTTAATGTTTATAGTTTTGGTTTTCTTTTTCTTAAATAAGTCCATTTAACATTTCATATAATAATGGCTTAGGGATGATGAACTCTTTAGCTTTACCTTGTTTTGGAAGCATTTTATCTACCCTTCGATTCTAAATGACAGCTTTGCTGGATAGAGCAATCTTGGATGTAGTTCCTTGCTTTTCATCACTTTGAATACCTCTTGCCAGCCCCTTCTTGCCTGTAAGGTTTCTTTTGAGAAATGAGCTGACAGTCCTATGGGAATTCCTTTGTAGGTAAGTATCTGCTTTCTCTTGGTATCTTTAAGATCCTCTCTTTGTCTCTAACCTTTGGCATTTTGATTATGATGTATCTTGGTGTGGTCCTCCTGGTGTCCACCTTGTTTGTGACTCTCTGTGCTTCCTGGACTTGTATGTCTCTTTCCTTCACCAAATTAGGGAAGTTTTCTTTCATTATTTTTTCAATTTCTTGCTCTTTCTCTTCTCCTTCCAGCACCCCTGTGATTCAAATGTTGGTACATTTAAAGGTGTCCCACAGGCTCCTTAGCCTATCCTTGGTTTTTGGATGTTTTTTTCTTCTTGTTCTGATTGAATGTTTTTTGCTTCCTTATGTTCCAAATAATTGATTTGATCCTTGACTTCATTCACTCCACCTTTGATTCCCTGTAAATTGTTCTTTATTTCACTTGGCGTAACCTTCATTTCTGCTTCAGTCTCTTTTATTCCGTTGAAGTACCCCGTGAGTTCCTTGAGTATCCTAGTAACCAGTAATTTGAGCTCTGTATCTGATAGATTGTTTATCTCCATTTCATTTAGTTCTTTTTCTGGAGTTTTGTTCTGTTCTTTCATTTGGGCCATATTTCTTTGTCTCATCATTTTGGCAGCCTCCCTGTATTTGTTTCTATGTATTAGGTAAAGCTGCTTTGACTCCCTGTCTTAGTAGCATGCCATATTGCAGACTGTCAGCTGATATCTCAAAAGAAACTTTGAAGGCTAGAAGGGACCAGCAAGAACTATTAAAAATGATGAAAAGTGGAGAGATCCACATGGGTGCAGGAGTAAGTAGAAGCTGCACTGACCTCCTCCCAGGACCAATCTGGAACTACAACTAAATTGTAGAGAAATCATGCAGAATAACCAATGGAACAATAGCTGGAGAAAAGCCTTATAACCAGGGACAGACAGAAGAAACCTCTTCGCCACAGTGTGATTGGTACAGAGTGAGAAGGAGACACCAGATGGCTGGCTGGGCTCCCATGGGTGGCAGCAGAGGTGCCAGAGGAAAATTCAGTGGCTGGGGGCTTCCCCCTGATAGTGTGGGGTCTAAATCTGAAGCTAGGCTCCCCAGCCTACAGCAACAGAGCTGGAAAGGAACCCAAATAACACCCAGCTGTGAAAAGCAGCAGGGTTTCTGTCTGCCAGAGAGAGATGGCTGAAGCCACAGAGAGACTTTTAAAGGGCCAACATACAAAATTTCATTTGCAGCCACTTACCCTGGGATCTGACAAAGTAGGGGCAGAGTCGACTAAAGATGCTGGTGGAGTCTGGGGATGGAGGCTTTGGGAGAGAACTGAGGGAGCAGCCAACATACTGCAGAAGCCATCTTGTTCAGGCAGAGTAGACCCCTCTGAGTAGCATCAGCCTGAGGAAAAGCAGTGGCCCTGCCCACAGGAATTACTCTGCCCCTCCCTGTGGTACCTGACTGCTGATTATAGATTGACTAGATTAACAATGGAAGGAGATAGCCACAGTCTGTGGATTGCTGGTAGCCTGGAACAGGCTGCCTAGGGCCAAAGTGGGACACCATCTGGTATCACCCTGGGCAGATAGAGAAAGAAAAAACGGTGAGATGAATTCCACTGTGGTCTTCTTCATGATTTGCATTATTTCCTCTCCTGCATAGCTTTTTAACATTCATTTCTTATCCTTCAACTCTGTGCATATTAAGTCACTGATTTTTATATTATAGTTTATTTCAAATCTCATATTTTGCTCCTCCATTCTCTTACTCCATTTACCTTCTTCTTTCCTCTTATTTTTGTTTTAAATTTTATTTTCTCTCTTGCTATGACTTGTTTCCATTCCACACTCTATTTCTCCCCCTCCAGCCATTCAAAACCATTTTTCTTGTCATAAGTCATCTCACATCCTTTTTTCCATTCTTAAAATGCCCTTATTCTCTTTCCACCTTTATCAGTCATTGTCCATTGGTTGTGGATATGGTGGTGGCTATTGCATTTCTCCAATTTTATTTCAGGATCTTCACTACTGTGGTATTTCAAATCTCATATTTTACCATTTCCTTCCCCTACTCCATTTTGCCTCACTTCTGACCTTTCTTTTTTTCATTTTAAATTTTATTTTTCCCCATGTTAGCCTGGTTTTCATTCCTCATTCTTAGTATTCCTTCTCTCTCTATCATCCCAAAATCACTTCTCTTTCCTCTAGACATCTCCTAAACTTTTCTTTCTTTCTTACTTCTGTGGCAGACCATTCTGCGTGATGTGGGCCCAGCTCCCACTCAGAGATGCACAGGACCCACACCCACAGATAGGTTCCCTCGTGGGTAATCAGATTTGCAATATACCTAGGCTCTTTTGAGGCTTGCTCTTTACTAAAACCCCCTCACCCTGCAAGTACCTTGCGGAGACCAGTGTAACAGGCTGCCTATTCATTTGCTAATATCCTTTTTCTGTGATGTAATGAGGGGCATTGGCTCCTTTGTTGTAACCTGGGAATAGTGAAGGAGAACCATCTTGGAATGTGAGGGTATTTTTTAGAATAAAGACCTGTCATGGCAGATGCCACGGCTTTTGCTCCTCTTGAGAGAAAAACCATGCTGTCCTCCTTATTCCTCCACCAGACTCGGTAGTCTCTGTGTATGTTTTAATTCATCCATAATGACATGGACACTGCTGGCCAGTGTCCACCTCAACTTCCCCCTTATTCTCTTCCCACCTATATTAATCTTTGCTCAATGTTGTTGATAGTACTGTGGTGGATCCTCTTCTCCAATTTGGTTCATATTTTTTCTTCTCTCACTACTTTTTAAAATTTATTTTTTTAATTTATGTTTAAACCTAACACTATATGCTTCCCTTCTCTTACTCCATTCTGCCTTTTTCCCTCCCATTTTTATTTATGATATAAATTTTTCTGTCTTCCTCTGTTTGCCTTGTCCCTATTCCTTACTCTTATTATTGCTCTTCTCTCTACCCTCTCAAAATTGTTTTTCTTTCAGTTAGTCATCTCATATTCATTTTTCCTTTCTTATAATAGTTTTAATCTATTTACACCTTTATTAATACCAGCTCATTTGCTGTTGATAGTGTGATTGTGGGTGGGGGCTAATATTGCAGGGGGTTGTTTGGTCTTGTTCTGGCAGCACCTGTACAGCAACATAAAAGACATGGCGGGTATTGTGACTCTCTGACAGCCAGCCAGTGGGAAGGACCCACCAAAGAAAGACCCAACAACAATCAAAACCCAATAACAACCAGAGAGCCAACATAAATCCCATAAGGAACATCCCAAGAGCATCACATTCAAGAGATCAAGGTGACTGCACCACTGAATCCACAGGTGTCTTATCACAGAAGGTCATACCATGAAGACAGGGAGTCAAAGAAGATCAATATTAAGAAGCAGAAACAAGCAAGAAGACTCATCTAAAATGAGGAGGCAAAGAAACAAACCCCAAATGAAAGAAAAGGAAGAATCCCCAGAAAGAGTGATAAATGAAATTGAGGCAAGCAAACTATAAGACATTGAGTTCAAAATAATGGTTATAAGGATGCTCAGTGAGAACTACAAAGAACTCTAGGAAAGCTACAAGGAACTTATTACAAACTACATTAGCATGAAAAAGGACACAGAACCATCAATAAGAGTCAGGAGGAAATGAAGAGTATAATACCTGTAATGGACACAGTAGAAGGAATTAAAAGCAGGCTACATGAAGTAGAAGATCGAAACAGTGAGCTGGAGAAAAGAGATTAACAGAAGGAGAAGAGGAGCTAGTGATAGAAAATCTGTATGAAAAAGTTATGACAGAAAACTCCCCTAACTTGGTGAAAGAAAAAGTCAGTCATGTCCAGGAAGCACAAAGGGTCCCAATCAAGATGAACCCAAAGAGGCCTACTCTAAGACACATCATAATTAAAATGGCTAAATTTAAAAACAAAGAGAGAATCTTAAAGGCAGCAAGGGAGAAACAGATAGTAATACACAAAGGAGCTCCAATAAAGCTAGCAGCTGATTACTCAACAGAAATACTACAAGCCAGAAGGGAATGGCAAGAAATATTTCAAGTAATGAAAAGCAGGGGCCTGCAACCAAGACTATTTTACCCAGCAAGGCTTTCATTTAAAATGGAAGGCAAAAGAAGGAGTTTCCCAGAAAAAAAAAAAAAGGCTAAAATAATACATCTCCACCAAACCAGCATTGCAAGAGATGCTAAAGGACTGCTTTAAGAAGATGAAGAGAGACAGTGAGATACAGAAAGGGCAGGGGGAACACACATACAAAGGGAAAAATGGCAATGAATAAGTACCTATCAAATCTCACCTTAAATGTAAATGGTTTACATGCTCCAACAAGACAAAGCATAGCTGAATGGATAAGAAAACAGGACCTATATACATGATGTCTACAAAAGACCCACCACAGAACAAAAGATCTCTACAGACTGAAATTGAAGGGATGGAAAAAATATTCCAAACAAATGGACATGAAAGATGCTGGGGTAGCAATACTTATAGCAGACAAAGTAGATTTCAAAACAAAGGCCATAAAAAGAGACAAAGAAGGACACTTTATAATAATGGAATATCCATCAAGAAGATATAACCCCTGTAAACATATATGCACCAAAATAGGAGCAACCAAGTATATAAGGAAAATGTCGGAGGACTTCAAGAAAGATACTGACAACAAACACTCACAGCAGGGGATTTTAATACTACATTGTCACCAATGTATAGATCTTCCAAGCAAAGAATCAACAGGGATATTGTGTCATTAAACAACACTCTAGTCAAAAGGGTTTACCTGATATATACAGAATCTTTTATCCCACAGAAATAAAATATACATTCTTTTCAACTGCACGTAGAACATTTTCGAAGATAGACCACATGGCAGTCACAAAACAAGTCTCAACAAATTGAAGAAAATTGAAATCATATCAAGCATCTCCTCAGATCATAATGGCTTGAAACTAGAAATCAACCTCAAGGAAAAATCTCAAAAGCATTCAAAGGCATGGAGACTGAATAACATGCTATTAAATAATGAATGGGTTAACAATGAGATCAAAGAAGAAATCAAAAAGTTTCTGGAAACAAATGAAAATGAACACAGAACAGCCCCAAACCTATGGAACACAGCGAAGGCAGTCCTGAGAGGGAAGCTCATAGAAATACATGCCTACCTGAAAAAGATAGAAATATTTGAAATAAAGAACCTAACCCTACATCTAAAAGAACTGGAGGAACAACAAACAAAGCCCAGAGTGAGTAGAAGGAAGGAAATAATCAATATCAGAGCCAAATTAAATGACATAGAGACCTAAAAAACAATTCAAAGGATCAATAAATCCAGGAGCTGATTCTTTGAAAAGATAAACAAAATTGACAAGCCTTTAACCAGACTCATCAAGAAAAAAAGAGAGAGAACCTGAATAAATAAAATCAGAAATGAAAGAGAAATTATAACTGATACCACAGAAATACAAAGGCTTGTAAGAAATTACTATGAACAACTATATTATGAGAGATTTGGCAACTTGGGTGAAATGGACAAATTTCTAGAAACATATAATCTTCTAAAACTGAAACAAGAAGGAGAAAGCCTGAACAGACCAATATCAGGTAGTGAAATTGAAGCAGTAATCAAAAACTCCCGGCACGCAAAAGCCCTGCAACTGACGGCTTCACAGGTGAGTTTTACCAAACATTTAGGGAAGAGCTAACTCCTATTCTTCTCAAACTATTCCAAATAATTCAAGAAGAGAGAAGACTCCCTAACTCATTTTATGAAGCCAGTATCATCCTCATTCCAAAATCAGGTAAAGACACAACAAAGAAAGAAAACTACAGGCAAATATCACTGATGAACATAGATGTTAAAATCCTCAACAAAATATTGGCAAACCGCATCCAGCAATACATTACAAAGAGCATACACTATGATCAAGTGGGATTCATCCCAGGGATGCAAGGATGGTATAATATTCACAAATCAATAAACATAATACACCACATAAAATGAATGGCAAAAATCACATGATCTTATCAATAGATACTGAAAAAGCTTTTGATACAGACAGCACTCATTTATGACAAAAACCCTCAGCAGCCCTGGTCGGTGTGGTTCAGTAGATTGCACGCTGATCCAGGGGGTCACCGGTTCAGTTCCCAGTGAGGGCACATGCCTAGGTTGCAGTCCATGTCCCCATTGCGGGGCAGGGTCTATAGGAGGGAATAAGACATATGAAGATCTCACACTCTATGTAATTGTGAGAACCCTACACACGAAAACCCTACATGAAGAACCCTGTTTATAACAAAGGTCTCTGATTCTAACTTCCCTGTCCCTAAATTTCCACTTCTCTTATATAAATACCCCTCCATCTTGGCATGTGGGTTGGAGAGTGCACATAGCTTGCTATGTCTTTAAGCACCAGGTTGCAACCACTTCTTTTTTCTGAATATTTTTTATTGTTCAAGTACATTTGTCTCCATTTTGACCTCACCACACCCCCTGCTCCCACATCCCTGCCTCCCACCCTCAAACCTACCCCCTTTAGCTTTGTCCATGTGTCCTTTATACATGTTGCTTGATGGCCCTTCCCTTATTATCCCTCTCCCCTCTCCTCTCTGGTTACTGTGAGTTTGTTCTTTATTTCAATGTCTCTGGTTGTATTTTGCTTGCTTGTTTTGATTAGGATCCATTTATAGGTGAGATCATATGGTATTTCTCTTTCACTGCCTGTCTTAACTTCACTTAGCATAATGCTCTCCAGTTCCATCCATGCTGTCGTGAAGATTAGGACCTCCTTCTTTCTTTCTGCTGTGTAGTATTCCATTGTGTAAATGTACCACCACTTTTTGATCCACTCATTTACTGATGGGCATTTAGGTTGCTTCCAGCACTTGGCTATTGTGAATTGTGCTGCTATGAACATTGGGGTGCACAGGTTCTTTTGATTTGGTGTTTCAGGATCCTTAGGGTATAATGCCAACAGTGGTATTGCAGAATAAATTCTTTTCTGTGGTGAAAAAACACCTAGTCGATATTATTTTCAGTTAACACTAGGAAGCACCACAGGTTCTCCTTTGTATTAACTGGCTTAAGAAATAAACCAAATAGCAACCTACAACATCTTTAACTGCTTCCATCTCACCCTAAGCCTTAAGAGACTCCCTGGTTGGAGTAGTAGCCTGTCCTTTTCTCTATATATCCAAAGAGTCAAATGAGAAGCATGAGTTAAATTTAGCATGGAACCTAATTAACAGCTAAGAAATATGAAGATATGTCATATGTCAGGGTCAACAAGATGTTTGTTCTTCCATTTCCTCTTCCTCCTCTTCATCCTCCTGCTTCTCCTTTTCATGAAAGCCAGCTGACAAACTACTAGGGTTCAGCCCAGTGTGAGGTAGGGAGGGAAGGAAAAGCCTCATTAAGAAAACCACCCTCCCTGCCCTCAGAACAATAACAACAAAAAGAAAGCTTGGGGAGCTGAAGGTGAAGAAGGTGGGGAAGAACAGAGTGAAATGAGGAAGGGTGGGGAGAGCAAAAGGAGTTAGGCACCCAACAGGATAGAGCTGTTCTGGGAGGGAGGGAGGGAATTCAAGCAGTATATAAACAGAAAAGCCTGCATTCCTAAACCATTGTTTAAAGAACAAAAATGTAGCTGAAACCAGTGCACAGCTCAGTTCTAATGGGAACAAAATTCCACCCCCTCACCCACTTTCTTCTTGCTCTGCAGTTTCCTAGAGAGCATATTCCTCCTTCTAGGAAATCTTTTGTCCCTCTGCTAATGTTGAACAGTGTTAAGTTCCTCACATGTCCCAGAGATAGGAGCTAAGGCTACTGTCTGCAAAGGATAAGAATATTTTGGAAAAGGAAATCTACCTACTTGAAAGGAGAAAGCCTACAAGGAGACCGTGGGAGAAAAACAATGACTTAGCTTACAAACCACATAGCCTTGGGCAAGTAACTTTACTTCTCTTAAAGTCAGTTTATTCACCTACTTCCTTCAAAGGTATGCTGCTAGTACTTAGTTCTCAGAATTGTCAAAAAGATTAAATAAGATACAGAGCTGGATTTACAGTGAAATTAATAAAGCTTGAGCTTCAGGAACCCTCCTTTGAATGGGCCCTTACCAAGACCTTGGGAGGGATCAAACAGCATGTTTTTCCCAAATTGTATAAGCCTAAGGTCCCCCAAAACCTGGATCTTCCCCTTATGAGATTATAGCCTACAAAACACAGTGCTTAGCATAAAGAAAGCACTCAATAAAGGATAACTGTTATTCTTAGCAATGACAGCTCTTAAATCTACTAGCTTTAAATTGAATCTTTTTCTAGCCACAGATATTGGGACTATGCCTCTATATTACCCATACCTCCCATGTTGAACATATAAATAAACCAACTTATAGAAATTACAACTAAACTGATTGCTTGAGACATTCAGATGCATGGGTAAAGTCAGCTTAGGAATGGCCAATGGAACATGAGCAAGTGACCAGGGTTTCAAATTCTCCTCACACAACACCGTCCCAGGCAACTCCAGCAGGCCTGCAAACTCCCACAAGTTTAGTTGTACCTCAGACTCCTAACTTTATAAGCAAAAAGCTTAACTAGGGGTGCAGAGTACGTGTGTGTGTATATGTGTGTTGGAGTTAGGTGGCTGGGTATCATGGATTTTTCATACCAGTTTAGAACCTAGATGCTACCCCACCCATAAACTGAAGAAAAGAAGAGGCTTTATAATAATCAACCAAGCCAAACTAGAAAAACTGGGAGCCTCAGACTCATCTACTGGAAAGAATAACATACTTAGCCAGGTACCCAAAATATATATTCTGAATCAGGAAAGGATCCTATGGGGTGTACAAGAAAAAGGCTTGCATTCTTGCTTCCATATTAAACAAATAAATATACATGATTGTCTAAGGAGATGTGTAAATAAAACAGAAACTTATTTATCACTAACCTAATTCAGAGAGATGTCAGGGTCCCACAGGTCCCCCAAATGCAGGCTCACACTTGTCATCCTTGTATTAAGACAAGCATCTTTCACTTTCCTAACAGAGAAGTTGTATCCATCTCCCACTATCCCTCAAGCCTTCACCCTTATGCCCACTATAGTCTTATCACTTCTCTCAGAAAGTAAAACAAATAGTAGAAGGAGGAGAATGTGTCTTTGGTGCTTTCTTTAAACCCTCTCACTAACATACCTATTGAAGTACTGCACCTTTGTTATTTCCTTCCTCTGCTCTTTGTGCAAATGGCCCTGTATTACAGTAGTCATTTCACCTGAAGTTAAATCACAAATACTGGAACAGCCTACCATAAAGCCACAATGTCAGGACATTACCTTCTCAAGTCAGGCTAGCAGTGGATTTCAATGTGGTGACAGTTGCACAACCTCATGGATATGGAACAAACAATTGTGTACACTTTAAGTAAAGGAATCATGGTATACCAATTATATCTCAATAAAGCTATTGTTTTTAAAAAAAGAAAAAAAGAGTAAAGTAAGCAGATTAGCAGTAGCAAATCACTCCCTAAGGTAAAATAAATTATTTGATCTGGGAAGAAAATCTAATTAGCATGTCATGAGATATAGGCAACTACACATGTTTATGCAGCTGAAATGATCAGGACTATGTGAACAACAGGTAGAAAGAATATACACAAGTAACACTGGCTGATATGGCTCAGTGGATATAGCTCTGGCCTGAAAACCAAAAGGTCACCGGTTCCATTCCCAGTCAGGGCACATACCTGGGTTGCAGGCCAGGTCCCCAGTAGCGGGCACACGAGAGGCAACCACACATTGATGTTTCTCTCCCTCTTTTTTCCTCCCTTCCCCTCTCTCTAAAAATAAATAAATAAAATCTTAAAAAAGAATATACACAAATACACTGAAAATAAAGTATTGAAAACACATTGGATAGAAGAGTTATTCACTCAAGCACAGAATGTTGATGTAGGAAGGACTCAAAGAGACTATTTCATCCAGTGTTTTTCAACATGTGGTATACATTCTAATAGTGATATGAAAAATTATCTTAGGTGGTATATAGATAAATAGTTTCTAATAGTGCATATTTATTTATAGAGAGTAAAACTGGAATTCTATTTGTGGTTTTGTTATTTTTGATGAAATTTTTTAGTAAAATAAGTATGTTTATTTAAGAAAGCATGTTAAATAAATAATGCTACAAGTGGTACTCAGATATGGTATAAATCAAAAAGGTGAAATATAAATAATTGAACTTTAGCAATCAATTATTGAATCCAATTCTCCTCCCAATTCAGGAGTTTCTTTATTAGACATCCTGGTTTAGAGGAAGGTCTAACTCGCAAATCAATAAATATGTAGCAAGCTGCTTCCTCCACTAGTGCCTCTGGCAGAATTGCTAATAAATCACGGAAGCTTTCCAGGGAGCCTAGATGAAGCCTTGTACTTTTTCTGAACACACCTCCACAGAAAGTTTTCCTTGAATCTCCGGTTTGGGCTAACAAGCCCTCTTCCAGCTCTTATAGTAGTCTGACATATTTCTCTCATACAGCTTACTGCATTATGGTATACTTATCTTTTTATGTCAGACTCACCCATTTGTCTGTCAATTTCCTGAAGTCAAGAAGCAGCTCAATCATCAGAAGTTTAATTATCTTTATACTTTTAGCTCTAAATACAGTGCTTATCATATGACAAGTGCCCAATAAAAGTTTGTAGACTGGAATAATTTAGAGCCAAAATGTCTGGGTGTGAATACTAGGTCATCACTTCCTAGCTGTGTGACCTTGAATAAGTTATTTAATGTAGCTGGGCCTCAGTGTCCTCATTTGGAAAACAGGAATTATAACAGTACTTACCTTATAGGATATTGAGAGGACTATGTAACTTAACACATGTGCATGCAAAAAATTAAAAATACATGTACATGCAACATGCTTACAACAGTACTTAGCACACAGTACACACTACATAAATTTTTATCATTATGTTGAACTGAAATATGCCTCTTTGAGATTTCTACCTATTAGTTCTGGGACTGACCATTGGAGAAAAATAGAACAAGGCTACTCCTTCCATATCATGCTCCCTCAAATGTTTCACCTATGTTTCTCTCCATAATCATCCATCATTCCCTAATCTATCCCTTTTGTAGTATGGCTTCCATACTCTCAACCACTTCTTTTCTTGGTTGTTTAGAGCAAAATGATAAGGGCTCCCAGGCTAGGGATGCTATCTCACAGGTACCAAGGTGCTTTCCCACAAAATTTACCAGGTAAGCAAGTACAAAGGTGAGTACAAATATCTTTATTACCATAAAAGAAGGAAGGTCATCCCAGATTTAACTATAATAATAAAGAGTTGGACATTGGATAGCTAAATTATAGCACATTCATATGATTGGTCAGACAGCCACTAAAATTTAAGTTTTGCAATATTTTCAGTGACCATGGAAAATATTTATGAATAATGTTAACTGTAAAACAGAACACAGAAATACACTTATGCTATCATTTGAATTTTGTTCAACATACACATCACACATTTTTACCACAGAAACAAACATAATTTTAGTATTTTTTAAAAAGTATAGCAGTGGGATTCTATGAAATTTATGTTTTATTTAAATTTTCTTCTAAATATGAGTATGTATTATTTTTTACTTTATTTTTATTGTTGACACTGTTACACATGTCCTCATTTCTGCCCCTTTGCCCACCTCCACTCAGTCCTACCTCCCCTTCCCTCTGGCCACCACCACACTGTTGTCTGTGTCTGTGGATCATGCATATATGTCCTTTGGCTAATCCCGTCACCTTCTTTCATTGAGTCTCCCCTCCCTCTTCCCCTCTGACAGTTGTCAGTCTGTTCCATGTATTGAAGTTAGATACAGGATTAAAGCTGGAGATTGTTGAAGGACTGTGGTGGAAATTTTATTTCCTTTATTATATTTTTCCAAATTTTCTATAACAAATTTGTATTGCTTGTATAATTAGAAAAAAACAAACCAGACAAACTGTTTATAAATCAGAATTGTATTATAACCTATACTTGCCTGAATCACATCAGCTTAAATAAAAGACACTAGGACTACTAATCAAGATGGCAGCATAGGAAAACACAGCTCACCTCCTCACACAGCCACATCAAAATTACAACTAAACTATAGAACATCCATCACTCTGAGCCATCAGAAATTGAGCTCAGTAGAAGTCCCACAACTACAGAATTAAAGAAGAAACCACATCAAGACTGGTCAGAGTGATGGAAACACAGAATGCACTGCTTCCACACCCACATGTGGTGAATAAAAATCAGGAGGGATATCTCAGGAATGAGGTGTCCCAGCCCCACACCAAGCTCCCTAGCCTAGGGTTACAGTGCCAAGAAGATAAGTCCACATAACTTCTGGATACAAAAACCAGCAGGTACTGAGGCTGTGGAAAATACAAAGTGATGGATTCCCATGCAGTTCCTCTTAAAGGACCCATACACAGACTTACTTGGGCTCACTTCCTTTGAACTCCAGTGCAGGGGCAGAATATTGAAAGACACCAGAGACATACAGGGAGAAAATGAATTGTCTGGTGTCAGGGCAAGAACTGGGGGACAGCTCTCTCCCAGACAGAAGTGCTTGCAGAGGCCATTGTACTTTTTCTGAGCCTTCCTCTCACAAAGCCAGCAAGTAAGTGCCATACCTGAGACTCCATCAACCTAGTTATCACTGTTTGCCCCACCCAGGTGATTCCCTGGAGCCTGGCCCCACCCAAATTTCGGGTCCACCCAAGCTGCTTCCAGTGATTTCCACACAGATGGCTTGTCTTGGCCCATGCTTCAGATTTTCCTAAATTCTCTCAAACAAGCAGTATCTCACTTCAGCAAGCCCTGTACCTTCACTAAGTTACCCCAGGCCTGGCACTAGCAGCAGCTGGAGTTGGCTCATAGCTTGGTCTTACCTGGGGACCTCCAAGCCCAGCACAAGTAGCAGCCAACTGAAGATCACTTTGTAGCTTATGCTATGTGACCCTGGACAGAACACAAGGGGTGTCTGACCTTGGACCTGCCAACAGAAATCAAAGCTCAACTACAACAAGAGGGTGTACACAGCCCACAGGGTGGGTGCACCTTGAGCACCCAGCTGTGGTAATAGAGGAGGCTGTGCCACTGTACCCTACAGGACAGCTACTGCATTAGGCTACTCTACCACACCTGGGAGAAAGGGCAGCTCTACCTAATACATAGAAACAAACACAGGGGACTTCCAAATGAGGTGACAAAGAAACATGCCCCAAATGAAAGGACAAAATGAAATTCTATAACAGAACTAAACAAAATGGAAATAAGCAATCTACTACATGCAGAGTTCAAAACACCGGTTATGAGCATGCTCAAGGAACTTAGTGACGAAGACCTCAACAGCATAAAAAGATCCAGTCAGAATGGAAGAACGCACTAATTGACATAAAGAACAATTTACAGGGAATCAACAGTAGAGCGGATGAAGCCAAAAATCAAATTAGTGATTTGGAATATAAGAAAACAAAAAACAACCCATCAGAGCAGAAAGAATAAAAAGAATCCAAAAAAAATGAAGAAAGTATAAGAAGCCTCTGGGATAACTTCAAACCTACAAATATTTGTGTCATGGGAGTTCCAAAAGAAGAGAGAGAGCAAGAAATTGGAAAACTATTTGAAAAAAAAAAAAAAAAAACAATGAAAGAAAACTTCCTTAATTTGGTGAAGGAAACAGACATCCAAGTCCAGGAAACACAGAGTCCCAAATAAGATAAATCCAAAGAGGCCCACACCAAGATACAATGTAATTAAAATGCTGAAGGTTAAAGACAAAGAGAGAATTTTAAAAAGCAGCAAGAAAAAAAGCAGTTAATTACCTAAAAGGGACCTCCCATAACACCGTCAGCTGACTTTTCCAAAAGAAACTTTACTGGTAAGAAATAATCAATGTCATGAAAAGCAAGGACAACCAAGGCTACTTTACCCAGCAAAGCTGTCATTTAGAATCGAAGGAGAGATAAAGGGCTTCCCAGACAAGAAAAAGCTAAATGAGTTCATCATCACTAAACCAGTATTACATGAAATATTAATGAGACTTCTTTAAGAAAAAGATAAAAAATATGAACTATAAAATGGCAATAAATACATATCTATCAACAGTTGAATCTAAAAAACAAAATAAACAAACAGAACAGAAACAGAATAATAGATACAGAGAATGCTTATGATGGTTGTCAGATCGGAGGGATGTAGGGCGAATAAGGCAAAGGCATTAAGAAGTACAAATTGGTAGTTACAGAATATTCATGGGGATGTAAAGTACAACATAGGGAATAGTGTAGCCAAAAAACATACATGCACGACCCACGGACATGGAGAATAGTGTGGGGATTGCCTGAGGGAGTGGGGGGGCTGAATGGAGGAGGATAAAGGAGGAAAAATTCAGACAACTGTAATAGCATAAACAATAAATTATGATGTTTAAAAAGCATAAATAAATAAAAGATACTCAAGTAGTATGTACAGGGGTGGGCAAAAGTAGGTGTACAGTTTTGAGTATGTGAAACAAGAGTTTATTCTTGTATTATTATTTATTAGTTATTGTATTATTTTCTTTTTAATATTCATTTATTTACTTATTTTTAGAGAGAAGGGAAGTGAGGGAGAAAGACAAGGAGACAAACATCGATGTGTAAGAGATACATCTATCACTTGCCTCTCACAACTAGGGACCTGGCCCACACCCAGGCATGTGCTCTGACTGGAAATTGAACTGACAACCTTTTAGTTCACAGATTGATGCTCAATCCACTGAACCACACCAGCCAAGGCTATTATTTTGCATACCATCTACTGTAAACCTACTTTTACTCATTCCTTTGTATATAATGCTGGTCCTACAAACCACACACATTTCTTACTTAAAACTATCAAAATAACCTCCTAACCGGTCTCCCTGTCTCCACTTGTGCTCTCACCCGCTGCACAAATTTCACAAAAGTATCATATTACTTCAAAATGAAAGCTAAAACCTCTTAGTGTGGCCTACAAGAACTGCGGCCGTCATAACTGGCTCACACATTTTTCAGTATCCTTGTCTCTTCCACCAGGACTTGCCACCTGCTCACGTGCTTTGCAAGTCAAATACTCTGAAAGCCAAAGTATAGGAAATGTGGCTGAGTGTCCCTCCTCCTCTTACACATTTGGCAGAACAATTTTCCTTAGTAATAATAATCACCATTTGTAATTAAGTATACTGTGCTTTCTATGATTATTTTTTTCTATACCTATCTCTCTCCCACTAGACCTCTTTCTGTGAAAGCAGAATCCGGGTCAATTATATTCACAGATATAATCCAGTTTTTGGAAGAGAGTAGTTGCTTAATAAGTATTTGTTTACTTTTCTGACTAGCTGACTAAATAGCATCCTCATCTCACTTTTTAAATGCAAAGTATTTATTTTTGAATTGTCTGATCTACAAAGCTCCTCAGTGTGCCTCGATGGCAAGGGGTCATGTAGTGAGAGTAGGGTAGAACAGAAGTATTTTTCCCATTAACAATAATTGGGGAAAGAGGTAAGGGCTAAAATTAGTTTACATTTTTGTAGTGATGATAATATGAATGTTCTTTACATATAGTAAGACATTTACACGTATTAAGACATTTCATTCCTGCAACAACCCAGTAAGTATGACAATCCCCATTTTATAATGGACAAATTAAAGCAGGGAGAAGTAACTTTGCCAAAACCACAGAGCACATCACCCCTTTCAGTTATCCTGATTGTATCTGAATCCAGAGAACATGGGACATGCCCCAGGATCCTCAAATATAGGTTCTAGAGAGCCGGGTAAAAAAACTATTTTAAACCTCCACAACTTTTGTCAAATAACAATACTTTTTGCATGTTCACATCTGTCCTTGACTACATTGTGTTAGAATGAGAACAGGGAAGCCTCACTTAATGCCACAGTAGGAATGAAGCAAGAGGCACTATTCCACAGTGACCACCAAAAAGGTCATTTGTTGTGGAATTATTTTTGCATTTAGAGTTTGCTTTAAAACTAGTCCTGACAATTTCAACCAGTCTTATTCTTCCCATTTTATAGTTTGAGAAATGCACATTATTTATGAAACATTACCTAATAGAATCAAAATTTTGTGACATTACCTAAAACTTCAGTATATCATGGTTCTCATACTTGAATGTCCATTCCAATCTCCCAAAAATCTTGTTAAAACACAGACTACAGGGTTCTAACCTACCCTCTGGGTTCCTGATTCAATAAGTCATGGGTGGGGCCCAAGAACTTTAATTTCTAGCAAGCACCTAGGTGATATTGATGCTGCTATTCTGGAGACCACACTTGAGGGACTAAAGGTCTGGATTTTTTCTCATTAAGATAAGGGGAACATACACACTGCTAGCCTGTTATTGCTATAGGTATTCAAAACCAACAGTTGATTGATCCATGGGAAGTACTTTCTGTTAATCTTCAGAACAAGGAATGTTTTCTATAGTTAATTTTTTTTTAAATTCCTTTTTGTAGAAGCAGCTAAAAACAATGGCTACCATATCCTGAGTACCTACTCTGCTAAGCACTCTATGGACATTACCTTATTTGTTCCTCACTATAATACTGAGATTCCCACTTTGCCTTGGGTAGGGGCTGAAAGTCCAGTGATGAAAAAGGTGAATAAAGACAAAGATAGATCTGAAGAACACAATTGGAAAGAATAAATAATAATAATAATAATAATAATAAGAAGAAGAAGAAGAAGAAGAAGCTAACATTAATAGTGCACTAAGAAGAAGAAGAAGAAGCTAACATTAATAGTGCACTATAAGCCCAATATTGTCCTTATTTAATCCAAGCAACCACCCTCAGAGTTAATATCCCAGTCTTATAACAAAGTACATGCCAGAGTGTATGAGTGCTTAACCTCTACTGCTTCCCAGTGTTCAGTCTCAAACTATCACCTGGTTTAAATTGGGTGGATAAGGAGGACTGCATTTTGAATGGGAGAAGTTGAGGATATCAAGGAGAGCCTGGAGGTCAGCAGGCATCTCCAGCACTGCTCCCCATGTAAATATTTCTGGACTCTAGCCTAATGGCAGCTAAGGATCATATTTTGTAATGAAATATCTTTTTCCATCCCATTACTTACAGCCTGTGTGTATCTTTCATTCTGAAATAGGTGTCCTATAGACAGCATACGTATGATTCTTGTTTTGTTATTCATTCAGCTACCCTGTAGATGTAGCCTACATCTTTTGATTGGAGCATTTAATCCATTACATTTAAAGTAATTACTTTTGGGTACATATTTATTGACATTTTATTCTTTACAGTATATAATTGAATTTATCAGGGTGACATTGGTTTGCAAAACATAAAGTTTCAAGTGTACAGCTCAACAAAACATCATCTGCACACTACTTCATGTGCCCATTGCCCCAAACAAAGTCTCTTTCTGTCCCCATTCTACCCCCACTTGGCACACCTCAACTTAACCTCAACCCTCTTTCCCTTTGGCTATCACCACACTGTTGTCTGTGTCTATATGTTATGTATGTATATTTTTGGCTAAACCATTCACATTCTTTCATTCAGCCATCCAATCTCATTTCTCTCTGACAGCTGTCAGCCTGTTCCATGTATCCATGCCTTTGTTTCTATTTTGTTCATAAGAATATTTTATTCATGACATTCCACATATAAGTGAGATCACATGGCTTATTACACTTAGCATAATAATCTCCAAGACCATCCATGCTGTTGCAAAAAAAATGCTTTCATTTTTATGACTGAATAGTATTCCACTGTATAAAGGTACCACAGTTTTTTTATCCACTAATCTACTGATAGGGATTTGGGCTGTTTCCAGATCTTGGCAATTGTAAATAATGCTGCAATGAACATACAGATGCATTTATTCTTTCAAATTGGTATCTCAGATTTCTTAGGATATATTCACAGAAGTGGAATCTCTGGATCAAAAGGTAGTTCCATTTTTAATTCATGATAAAAAACACTCAAAAGTGGGAATAAAGGGAGCATACTGCAACATAGTAAAGACCATATATGAAAAACCTGCTGCCAATATCATACTAAATGGGCAAAAACTAGAAGTGTTTTCCTTAAGAAAAGAAGAAGATAAATAAGGGTGTCCTCTTTCACTACTCTTCTTCAATATAGTACTGGAAGAACCTAGTACTGGAGGTCCTAGCCACAGTAATCACACAAGAAGAAAGAAAAAGCATACAAATTGGGAAAGGGAATTTGCAGACAACATGATAATGTACATACAAAACCCTATAGTTTATACCAAAAAAATACTCGACCTCATAAGTGAATTCAACAAAGTAGCAAAAAAGAGTCAATATTCAGAAATCAATGGCATTTTTGTACACCAACAATGAACTATCAGAAAGAGAAATTAAGAAAAATCTCATTTACTATAGCAACAAAGAATAAATGAGTAAATGAAGTACATAGGAATAAATTTTACCAAGGAGATAGAAGACCTGTACTTGGCAAACTATGGAACGCTGAAGAGAGAAATTAAGGAAGACACAAATAAATGGAAACATATACCCTGTTAATGGATTAAAAGAATTAGCATCATTAAAATGTCCATACTACCCAAAGCAGTCTATAGATCCAATGCAGTCACTATCAAAATATCAATGACATACTTCACAGATATAGAACAAATATTTTTAAAATATGGAACAATAAATGTCCTTGAATGGCTTCAGCAATTTTGAGAAAGAACAAAGTAAGAGGGATCCCAAGACCTGATATCAAACTATATTACAAGGCCACTGTAATTAAAACAGTCTGGTACTGGCATAAGAAAAGACATGTAAACCAATGAAATAGAATAGAGAGCCCAGAAATAAACCCATGTCAATACAGCCAGTTAATATTTGACAAAGGGGGCAAGAACATAAAATGTAGTAAAACAAAAAAAACCTCTTCAATAAATGGTGTTGAGAGATCCTGACAAGTACATACAAAAAAAAAAAATGAAGCTAGACCACCAACTTACACCACACACCAAAATAAACTCAAGATGGACAAAAGACTTAAATATAAGTTATAACACCATGAAAGTCCTAGAGGAAAACATTGGCAGGAAAATTTCAGGTATTCCATGTAGTAATATTTTCATGAACACATCCCCTAGGGCAAGGGATATAAAAGAAAGAATAAACAAAAGGGACTACATCAAACTAAAAAGCTTCTGCACAGCTAAAGAAAACACCAACAAAATGGAAAGGGAACCAACTGTATGGGAAAACATATTTGCCAATGATACCTTGAACGAGGGTTTGATCTCCAAAATATATAAAGAACTCACACGACTACACTCCAGGAAGACAAACAACCCAATTAAAAAATGGGCAAAGGACCTGAACAGAGACTTCTTCAGGGAAGACATACAGAGGGCCACAGACACATGAAAAACTGCTCAACATCACTAGCCAACAGAAAGATGCAAATTAAAACTATAATGAGATACCACTTCCTATCAGTCAGAATGGCCATCATTAATAAATCAACAAACAACAAGTGCTGGCGAGGTTGTGGAAAAAAGGGTACCCTGGTACATTATTGGTGGGAATGCACACTGGTACAGCCACTGTGGAAAACACTATAAAATTTCCTCAAAACACTAAAGATGGAACTGCCTTTGGTACAGTGTTCTCACTGCTGGGATTATACCCTAAGAATCCTGAAACACCAATACAAAAGAACCCATGCACCCATGTTCATAGCGGTGTAATTTACAATAGCCAATGGCTGGAAATAGCCTAAGTGCCCACCAGTAAATGAGTGGATCAAAAAACTGTGGTACATTTACACAATGGAATACTACATAGAAGAAAGAAAGAACTCCTACCCTTTGCTTCAGCATGGATGGAACTGGAGAGTATTATGCTAAGTGAAGTAAGCCAAGTGGTGAAAGACAAACACCATATGATCTCACCTATAAGTGGAACCTAATCAACAACAACAACAACAATAACAACAAAAAAGCAAGCAAAATAGAACCTGAGACTTGGAAATAATGAACAATCTTACAGTGACCAGAGGTGAGGCAGGAGGAGGATAACAGGGGAAAATGGGGGAAGGAGCAAGCCAAGGAACACAAATAGAAGACTCACGGGTGTGGTTAATGGGGGGGTTGACTATGAGAGTAGGGGTGACAGGGTAGGGGTGAGCAACGGAGACAAAGGTGGGACAACTATAACTGAATAATAATAAATTTTTTAAAATAACCTTAAATGACACATTACACCAAATGGACATAATTGATATTTACAGAGCCTGTTGTCCCAGAACATATTATACATTCTTCTTCAGTGCACATAAAACATTTTCAAGGATAGACCATATGTTGGGTCACAAAATTAGCCCCTACAAATTTAAGAAGACAGAAATCATACCAAGCATATTCTCTGATGACAATGCTTTGAAATTTAAAATCAACCACAAAAAGGAACTTAAACTCACAAAGATGTGCAGATTACACAACACACTACTAAAAAGGTCAAAGAAGAAATAAAAGGTGAGATCAAAGATATATAGAGAGAAATGAGAATGACAATATGCCATATCAAAACTCCTGGGATATAGAGAAAGCAGTGATAGGAGGGAATTTTATATCATTACAGAACTATCTCAAGAAAAAAGAAAAATCTCAAGTAAAGAGGATAACATTACATCTTAAAGAACTAGAAAAAAAGAATAAAAGTAGCCAAAGTCAGCAGAAGAAAGTAATAAAAATTAGAGCAAAATTGAATGAAATAAAGAACAAAAAGACTACACAAAAAATTACTACAACGAAGAGCTACTTCTTTGAAAAGACTTATAAAAATGGCAATGGTGGTATGGCCTACTACATTAGGCCACACTACCAACACAGAGTCAAAGAAGCTCTTCCTAATATACGGAAACAAACACAGGGAGGCTGCCAAGTTAGACAGACAAAGAAATATGGGCCAAATGAAAGAACAGAACAAAACCCCAGAAAAAGAACTAAGTGAAACAGAGATAGCCAACCTATCAGATGCAGAGTTCAAAACACTGGTCATCAGGATGCTCAGAGAACTCACTGAACACAGCAAAAGTATAAGGGAAGAAAGGAAGGCTACCCGAAGTGAAATAAAGACAAATCCAGGGAACCAACAGTGAAGGAAAGGAAGACAGGATTCAAATCAATGACTTGGAATAAAAGGAAGAAATAAACACTCAATCAGAATAGAATGAAGAAACAAGAATTAAAAAAAAAAAAAAAAAAAAAAAAAAAAAAAAAAAAAAAAAAAAAAAAAAAAAAAAAAAAAAAAAAAAAAAAAAAAAAAAAAAAAAAAAAAAAAAAAAAAAAAAAAAAAAAAAAAAAAAAAAAAAAAAAAAAACAAAAAAAAGAGGAGAGTATAAGAAGACTCTTAGACATCTCTAAAAATGCCAACATCTGAATCATAAGGATGCCAGAAACTCAGAGAGTCCCAAAAAAATTGGACCCAAGGAGGAATACACCAAGACACATCATGATTAAGTTACCTAAGATTAAAGATAAAGAGAGAATCTTAAAAACAGCAAGAGAAAAGCAGAAAGTTATCTACAAAGGAGTACCTATAACACTAATAGCTGATTTCTCAAAAGAAACTTTGCAGGCAAGAAGGGACTGGCAAAAAAACATTCAAAGTCATGTAAGGCAAGGACTTAGAACCAAGATTATACTAACCAGCAAAGCTTTCGTTTAGAATGTAAGGACAGATAAAGTGCTTCCCAGACAAGGTACAACTAAAGGAGTTCATCATCACTAAGCCCTTATTATATGAAATGTTAAGGGGAATTATATAAGAAAAAGAAGAATATGAAAACTATAAACATTAAAAAGGCAACAGACTTACAACTATCAACAACTGAATCTAAAAAAAAAAAAAAAAAAAAAAAAAAAAAAAAAAAAAAAAAAAAAAAAAAAAAAAAAAAAAAAAAAAAAAAAAAAAAAAAAAAAAAAAAAAAAAAAAAAAAAAAAAAAAAAAAAAAAAAAAAAAAAAAAAAAAAAAAAAAAAAAAAAAAAAAAAAAAAACTGAGCAAACAACCAGAACAGTAACAGAATCATATATATGGAGATCACTTGGAGGGTTATCAGCTGGGAGGCAGAAGGGAGAGAACAGGAGGAAAGGTGCAGGGATTAAAAAGCATAATTGGTAGGTACAAAATAAACAGGGTGATACAGGGTGATGTTAAAAATACTGTAGGAAATGGAGAAGCCCAAGGAACTTACAAGCACAACCCATGGACATGAGCTACAGAGGCAGGGGGACCGCTGGAGGGAAGGTGGATACTGGGTGGAGGGGGGCAAAGAGGAAAAAATTGGCAAAGTTGTAATAACATAATCAATATAAAATATACTTTTAAAAAAGAAATAGCATTAAGTGTTTGTCATGTGGCTTAGGGAACGTAAGTAAATATTTGCAGTCATAGTGACATTATAATCATTAGTCTCTATAGTAGGCTGAATCAGAATCCTCCAAAGAAGCTCGCATCATAATCCCTGGAACCTGTGAATGTTACCTTATACGGCCAAGGGAATTTTCCCAATGATTCAAGAATCATGAGATGGGAAGATTATCCTGTATTATCTAAGTGCATCCTACATGATCAAGAGTCCTTATTAGAGATAAGAGCCAGAAAAGATGTGATAACAGAAGGAGAGGTCAGAAAAATAGACCTATGAGCCAAGAATATGATCAGCCTCTAGAAGCTGGCAAAGGCAATGAAATGAATTAACCACTAGACTCCAGAAAAAATGCTGCCCTGCCAACACCCTGATTTTAAGACTTCTGACTTCCAGAACTATAAGATAATAAGTTTTAAGCCAAGTTTGTGGCAATTGGTTAAAGCAGCAATAGGAAATTAATAGTTTTTTCAATGTTTCCTAAATAAATAAATTGATTGAATTAATCCCTTTCAGTCATGATAATAATTGTTATTAAAGAGTATTTTTCCCTCCAAGAAACAGATTACTAAATAATACTGTGGAATGTCCTTGGAATAGACTAATTTTTATCTTACTAAGCCAGAAGTACTGGCCTGAACTAAACCATTTTGGGCTCAATCAGAAACATGACCCTGAAGCCATGATTTTCTTCTACTTTGGCTGCACATTTGAATCACCCTGGGAGACTTAAAACAATGTCAGTGCCCAAAAAGCACACCAGAAGACCCAAATATCACTTTTTTTGTAAATTCCACTGCCAGGTTTCCAAAATACAGCCAAAATTGAGAACCACTGTTGTAATTTTCTTTTACAAAATCTATTAAGGTCCTTAGGAAGTCTTCACCTCTCCAAAGCCACATCATACACACCACTCATTGCTACTCAGACCAGGAACTTTTGGAAGCCTCGGTTGCTAGCCAAAAAATTTTTATATATACAGGATCCAGTAGAAGTAAAGCCTGCTTGAGTGTGGTTAGTAAGGTAATAATATGGGTGTAATAATTTATAGTTTTAATTTGAACATTTCACCTAAAATGTCATATTATGTGCTTATGTGTGATATTGTTATGTTACAGAATTATATGCTTATGATTTTGTAATAAAAAGGGGTGTTATTTGCCCCTAAATCCTGTATACAATTTCTTTTAGTGTGTCTTTGTTTGGCTGCTATAACAAAATATCACGAAACTGGGTAGCTTATAAACAACAGAAATTTATTTCTCACAGTTCTAGAAGCTGAGAAGTCCAACATTAAGGTGGCAGCATAGTCAGGTGAAAGCCCTATTCCAGGTTATAGTTGGTACCTTATTCCTGTGTCCTTACATGGTGACAGCTGCTAAAGATCTCTTGGGAGCCTCTCTTGTAAAGCATTAACCCCATTCTTTTTTCCCTTGCAACAGCTTTTTATTGAGCACCTTCTATGTGATGGGATCTCTAATCCAATTCTTGAAGTTTCCAACCTAAATGACATAAGTACCTCCCAAAGGTCCTACTAACTAATGCCATTATCTTTGAGGGTTAGGATTTTAACATATGGATTTGGGAAGGTCACAAACATTCAGACTAAGGAATAGTCAGAATTTATGTATCTTGACCCACCCACCCCCACTCTTCTCTCCCTGGAGCTATGCATACCCCCATAGATCTAGCACAATTTATTACATATACCATCCTCAATAAATATTTCTTTAATTAACCTGACAGTGATTGCTGCCATTGTGGTTTGTCACCTGCTGTGAGTATTACAGAAAAGGTCCTTCCTTGGAAACTATGAACTCCCAACTGATATCTGTGGCAGATAATCTTGAACAATCAATGTTAGACATACGCAGGATCTCTGGAAAGATAGGAGGTAAAGGCCAATAGCAGAGTTATAACATGACACCAAGTGCTGGTACTGGTTTGTAAGTATATTTTAAATATAAATCAGTTCAATTAGCTTTACATATACTGAGTGCCTACCATATCTGTTAGTCTCTGTGGGAGGATTTATATATCATCTCTACCCTCAAGATATTTTCAGTCTAGTAAGAGGGATGAGGCAAAGTATATTTATAACTGTAAGGCAAAAAATAGGTTGTCATGAGAGGTACAAAGTACCACAAAGGGATCAGGAAAAGCTTGGAGATAGGCCTTACAGAATTTGTAAAAATTTTCCAGAGGGCTTAGCTACCTGGAAATGGGGTAAACCGTTGGGAGGATCAAAAATAACTATTATTTAGTGTTACTGTGCTAAGAACTTTTATGCGTTAACACACTTAATCCTCACAACATCCTCACTGAGTTAGGTACAATGTTGTCATCCTTCCTTTAGAGATGAGTAGACTGAGATTTTGAAAGTTTAAATAACTTGCTTAAGATCATGCACAGAAAGTAGCAGAAGTAGGACCTAAATCCAGGTTTGTCTCTTACTTCAGTAATTTTGCTCCTCGTTGCTACATTATGTTGCTTCCCCTGATGCTCTAACTTATCCTCTAACTGCACATACTGCAATCACCTACTCTAAAATTTCCTCACATGCACAATGACAACTTCACTGTTCTAGCCAGTGAGGGCAGTAGACACCATTGAATGAGCATGTGTACTGTGTGGCCGTTGCATTCAAAATGACTGAGCGAGTAGAGCAATGAATCTGCATCAGATTTTGCATTAAGATTCAACATTCCTCCAGGGAAATTATTCAGATGATTCAGAAGGACACAGCAATGGGCAAACTGGTGATTGGCAGCTTCATCATGACAATACGCCCACTCATGCATCACATCTCATGCAAAGTTTTTTGGCCAAACATCAAATCACCCAGATGACTCAGGTCCCCTGCAGCCCAGATATGGTTCCCTGCAACTTCTGGCCTTTTTCAAAACTAAAATCACCTTTGAAAGGGAAGAGATTTGAGACCATCAATGAGATTCAGGAAAATACAATGAGGCAGTTGATGGTGACTGAGAGTACTGTGTGAGGTCCCAATGTACCTACCTTGAAGGGGACTGAGGCGTCATTGTCCTATGTACAACGTTTCTTGTAGCTTGTATCTCCTTCAATAAATGTCTCTTTTTCACATTACATAGCTGGATACCTTCTGGACAAACCTTATATATAGGTTTCAAGTATACAATTCTATAACATATCATCTGTATCTTATATTGTGTGTTCATTACCCAAAATCAAGTTTCCTTCCATCTCCACTTATCCCCTCTTTACCCTCTTCTACCTGCCCCCAGCCCTATTTTCCTCTGGTAATCAACATACCGTTGTGTGTTTCTAGGTTTTTATTTTCTTGCCGAATCCTATCACCTATTTCACCAGCCCCCAACTCCCTCCCCTCTGACAGTTTTCAGTCTATTTTCTCTATGTTTTCTATTTTGTTTGTTTGTTTGCTTAAATAAATAAATAAATAAATAAAGCATTGATAACCCAAGGTTCAGAGGCAGTCATTTTATTATGATAATTGGCAGGTTATTATGCTATTCAAACATTAATTACTTGCTTTCTGGAAAGAAAGTTAAGTTTGCCATGTACATCTTAAACATATAGATCCTGCTGCATTTGTGTGGGAAAGTATACAGAAAACATCAAAAGCTAAACTTATTTTCTAGTCTGAGGTCCAAACCACACAAATGCACCAGAAACCTACCCTTTCTCAATTATTATCAACAGAACACCTTCCACTCAAGTTGAATAACCAGAATAACTATTTTTAAAGTGTCTCCCCCCTCCATTTGAACACTGCCTACAAACTCAAAGTGAAAAACAAAGGCTTACCAAGGTCAAAAATTAGTAATGTCCTGGAGAGGTCTGCATTTGTAATAACCGTCCTTGTGCTCTGGGAAAGCAGCCTAAGTTGTTTCATTGATAAACTATACAGAATATGATTGGTTAAACTGACTCAGTAAACCATAATGTTTGCTGAAGTCTAATCTCAATGTCCTGTTCCATTTGCCTTGTCCTACCTATAAGGCAAGAGTTACTTTAGCCTGGCCAGAAGACATTCACATAAGTGAAAATACAATTTGAGAGTTTAAACACTGGATACATAAAAAAACAGAACCTCTCTAAAAGGACTTTTCTAGAACAATAAAAAAAATGGAAACAGACTCATAGACACAGAAAGAGAACTGGTGGTTGCCAGAGGGGAGGAGGTTTGGGGAACTGGATGAACCATAGGACAGGGGTTGGGGGGATGTGTGAAAAAGGTGAAGGAATTAATGAGTACAAATTGGTAGTTACAGAATAGCCATGGAGATGTAAAGTATAGCATAGGGAATACAGTCCAAAGTATTGTAATAACTATGTATGGTGTCAAATAGGTACCAGATTTATCAGGGTGATCACTTAGTAAGATATATAATGTCCAATCACTGGGTTATACACTTTAAACTAATATAATATTGTATGTCATGTAATTTAAAAATATTATTTAAAGCCAAAACTAAAATAAAAACACTTTTACATAATCTACATATAGTTGATCAGAAACATGTGAAAGGATGTGTAATCTGTCAGAAAGTCTCAAAATAGACAATTCCCTCCGATATAATTTATTCACTCATTCTTTCAACAAATACTTTCTGGTCTCCTTCTATGTGCTAGGCACAAAGGGGAATACATGGTTAAGACATTCTTAGGCTGTTGGATATAGTGCTATGAAAGTCCTGAGTGGTATAAACAACATCCATTACCTACCTACTTTCATTGCAGGACTTCTGTTATTTCAATGATATTATTCCCATTCAAAGTAAGACAAAGAGAAGGTGGAAGAGTGAATAACAGAAACATATTTATAAAATAGGACTGTGACATTTCAGTCTGTCACTTTCCTAATTTAGGTACTTGAAAGCAGTATGGCTCTGGCTGGGTAACTCAGATGGTAAGAGCATCATTGATATGCCAAAGCTGTGGGTTCAATCTCGGGTCAGGGCACATACTAGAATCAACTGATGAATGCATAAATAAGTGGAACAACATATGAATGTCTCTCCTTCTCTTCCTCTCTCTCTCAAATCAATAAAAAAAGCAGCATGATATGATACTTAAGGACAAGGGCTCTGGTTTTAGATCTAAGTTCAAATTCCAGATGCCAAATGCTAGCTGTGTGAATGGAAGTTATTTAGTTAAATTCTCTGATTCTAAATTTTATTTGTAAGAAAAAAAGGGGAAGCCTTGGCTGGTGTGGCTTTTGGGCTGAGCACCGGCCTGCAAACCAAAGGGTTGCCAGTTCCATTCCCAGTCAGGGCACATGCCTGGGTTGCAGGCCAGGTCCCCAATAGGGGGTATGTGAGAAGCAACCACAAATTGATGTTTCTCTCTCTCTCTTTTTCTCCTTCCCTTCCCCTCTGTCTAAAAATAAATAAAATCTTTTTTTTAAAGAAGGGGAGATCCAAGATGGAGGAGTAAGTGAAAGCTATGCAAACCTCCTCCCAGGACCAATCTGGAATTACAACTAAACTGTAGGGAAATCTATCTACTGAACACTAGCTAGAGGAAAGCCTTACAACCACAAACAGAGAGAAGAAAACACTTCAGCACAATGTGACTGGTAGGGAGTGTGGAGGAGGCACAAGAGGGCTGGCTAGACTCCCACAAGCAGCAGCTGACAGCCCAGGAGTTTCCCCTGGAGAAGTATGGGATCTAAACCCCAAGCTGGGCTCCCCAGCCTACAGCACCAGAGGGGATGGGAAATGAACCCAGATTAACATCCAGCTATGAAAAGCAGCAGGGGTTTTGTCAGCAGGGAGAGGCTGCTGGAGACACAGAGAGCCTCTTAAAGGGCCAAAGCACAAAATTTTGTTTGCAGCCACTTCCCCTGTGCTCCAGCAAAGGAAGGGCAGAGTGGACTAGAGATGATTGAGGGGACTCTAGGATTGGTGGCTCTGGGAAGAGATCTGCGGAACAAGCTACCAGGGTCCAAATGCTGAGTCATTCCCCATACTTCAGGAGACATCTATCTCAGGCAGAGCAGTCCTCTCTGAATGGCATCAGCCTGAGGGAAAGCCATAGCCCTGCCCACAGGAATTACTCTGCCCCACCCTGTGGTGCACAAGCCTGACTGCAGAACACAGATTAGATTAACAACTGATCAGATTAACAGCTGATTAGTTTAACATCTAAGGTGAAAATACAAAGAAGCAGCCAAAAGAGGAAGACAAAGAAATAGGCCCCAAATGAAAGAACAAGACAATTTACCAGAAGAATTAGATGAAATGGAAGTAAGCAATTTATCAGATAGAGAATTTAGAGTAATTATTATAAGGATACTCAACAGCATTAAAAAAGACATCGAAACCATAAAAAAGGATCAGTCAGAAATAAAGAATGCAATATCTGAGATAAATAATGCACTAGAAGGACTAAGCAGGTTAGATGAGGCAGAAGATCGAATCAGTGTTTTCAAAGACAAAGTAGAAAAAAACAATCAGGCTGAGCAGCAAAAAGAAAAAAGAATTTTAAAAAATGCAGAGAGCCCTAGCTATGGATTGAGCATGGGCCAGAGAATCAAAGGATCAGTTTCAATTCCCAGCCAGGGCACATGCCTGGGTTGCAGGCCAGGTCCCCAGTAGGCATACAAGAGGTAACCACACTTTGATGTTTCGCTCCCGCTCTTTCTTCCTCCCTTCCTCTCTCTCTAAAACTAAATAAAATCTTTTTAAAAAATGAAGAGAGCTTAAGAAACATTTTGGACCACATGAAGTATAACAATATCCTCTTCATGGGAATACCAGAAGAAGAGAGTGAGCAAGGGATTGAGAACCTATTTGAAGAAATAATAACCAAAAACTTCCCTAATCTGGTGAAGGAAAAAGTAGCACAAGTCCAAAAAGCTCAGAGTTCAAAACAAGTGGGACCCAACGAGGCCTACACGGAGATACATCATAATTAAAATGACAAGGTTTAAAGACAAGTAGAGAATCCTAACAGCCACAAGAGAAAACATGGTAGTTACCTATAAGAGAGCACCAATTAGACTGTCATCTGATTATACATCAGAGAAACATCTCAAGCCAGAAAGGAGTAGTGTGAAATATTCAAGGTGATGAAAAGCAAAGACCTACCACCAAGATTACTTTAATCAGCAAGGCTATCATTTAAAATCAAAGGAGAAATAAAGAGCTTCTAAGACAAGAAAAAGCTAAAGGAGTTTGTTAACAACAAACCAATACTGCAACAAATGTTAAAGGGCTTACTTTAAAAAGAAGGAGAAAAAAGAGAAAGAAAAAGCTGAGGAAGACAGTTTAACAATAAAATGGCACTACATACAATCAACCAATAATCACCTTAAATGTAAATGTCTTAAATGCTCCAACCAAAGGACATAGAATAGCTGAATGGATAAGAAAACAAGACCTATATATGTGTTGCCTCCAAGAGACCCATCTCAGATAGAAAGATACACACAGACTGAAAATAAGGGGTTGGAAAAAGATGTTTCATGCAAATGGAAAAGAAAAAAAAGCTGGGGTAACAGTACTTATATCTGACAAAACAGACTTTAAAATCAAGGCTATAGAAGAGGCAAAGAAGGACACTACATAATAATAAAGGGAACAATCCAACAAGAGGATGTAACCCTAGTAAATATTTATGTACCCAACATAGGAGCACCTAAATATGTAAAGCAAATCTTGATGGACATAAAGGGAGAGACTGAGAGAAATACAGTCATAGTCAGGGATTTTAACACCCCATTGACTACAATGGATAGATCTTCCAGGCAGAAAATCAGCAAGGAGACAGCAGCCTTAAACAACGCACTAGATCAAATGTATTTAATTGATATCTTCAGAGCATTTCACCCCAAAGCAAGAGAATATACATACTTTTCAAGGGCACATGGAATGTTTTCTAGGATAGACCACACATTAGGACACAAAACAAGTCTCAATAAATTTATGAAGACAAATCATATCAAGCATCTTCTCTGACCACGATGCTATGAAACTACAAATCAACTGAACACTGAAAAACACTGAAAAACATGCGAAGAATACTGAAAAACATGCAAAGACATAGAAGCTACATAATATGTTATTAAACAATGAATGGGTGAACAGCAAGATTGAGGAAGAAATCAAAACATACCTTGAAACAAATGAAAATGAGGACACAACAATCCAAAATCTGTGGGACACTGGAAAAGCAATCCTAAGAGGGAAATTCATAGCATTACAAGCCTATCTCAAAAAAAAATAAAAAAAAGAAAAAGCTCAAATAAACCATCTAACTTCACACTTAAAAGAATTTGAAAAGTACAACAAAGCCCAATGTGAGTAAAAAGAAGGAAATAATTAAGATCAAAGCAAAAATTAATGAAATAGAGTCCAAAAAATGACACAAAAGATTAATGAATGCACAATCTGGTTCTTTGAAAAGATAAACCAGTTTGACAAACCTTGAGTCAGACTCATCAAGGAAAAAAGAGAAAGGAACCAGATAAACAAAATCAGAAATAAAAGAGGAGAAATAACAACTGACACAAAAGAAATACAAAGGATGGTAAGAAAATATTAAAAACAATTATATGCCAACAAACTGGTCAACATGGATGAAATGGATAAATTCCTAGAAACATACACTCTTCCAAAACTAAATCAGGAAGAATCAGAGAATCTGAATGGACAGATTGCACCTAATGAAATTGAAGCAGTAATCCAAAAACTCCCAACAACAACAACAAAAAAAAGCCCTGGACCAGATGGCTGCACAGATGAATTTAACCAAACATTCTGAGAAGTAACACTTCTCCTTCTCAAACCATTTCATAAAATTCAAGAGGAAAGATGGCTTCCAGACTCATTTTATGAGGCCAGCACTATCCTAATTACAAAACCAGATAAAAACACTACAAAGAAAGAAAATTATAGGCCAATACCCCTGGATGAACATAAATGCTAAAATCCTCAACAAAATATTAACAAACTGAATACAGCAATGCATCAAAAAGATCATACACCACGATCAAGTGGGATTTATTTGTGGAATGCAAGGATGGTACAACATTCACAAATCAATAAATGTGATTCACCACATAAACAAAATGAAGGATAAAAACCACGGGATTATACCAATATATGCAGAAAAAAACTTTTGATAAAATCCAGCACCCATTTATGATAAAAACCTTCAGCAAAGTAGGCATAGAGGGAACATACCTAAACATAATAAAGGCCATATATGACAAACCCACTGCCAACATCATACTCAATGGGCAAAAACTACAAACTTTCCTCTTAAGATCGGGTACAAGGCAGGGATGTCCACTTTCACTTCTCTCATTCAACATAGTACTGGAAGTACTAGCCACAGCAATCAGACAAGAGGAAGAAATAAAAGGCATCCAAATTGGAAAGGCAGAAGTAAACTGTCTTTACTTTCAGATGACAAGATACTGTACATAGAGAACTCTAAAACTTCCACCAAGAAACTGCTAGAATGGATAAATGAATTCAGCAAAATAGCAGGATACAAAATTAATACCAGCAATCAGTTGCATTTTTATATGCCAATAATGAGCTAACAGAACGGGAAATCAAGAAAATAATCTCATTCACAATTGCTTCAAAAATAATAAAATACCTAGGAATAAACCTAACCAAGAATGTAAATGACTTGTACTTGGAAAATTATAAAACACTGAAGAAAGAAATTAAAGAAGATACAAGTAAGTGGAAGCACATACCATGCTCGTGGATAGGACAAATTAACATAATTAAAATGTCCACGCTACCCAAAGCAATCTATAGATTCAATGCAATTCTTATCAAGATTCCAATGATGTATGTCACAGAACTAGTAAAAAGGCCCGTGTAGCAACATCAATCCTGAAAAAAGAACAAAGTTGGAGGAATCATGCTACCTAATATCAAACTACACTACAAGGCCATAGTAATCAAAACAGCATGTTACTGGCATAAAAACAGACACATAGATCAATGGAACAGAATAGAGAACCCAGAAATAAACCCACACCTTTATAGTCAATTAATGTTTGACAAGGAAGCAAGCACATATAATGAGCTAAAGACAGTTTATTCAATAAATGGTGTTGAGAAAATTGGATGGATACATACAGAAAAATGAAACTGGACCACCTTCTTACACTACACACAAGAATAAATTCAAAATGGATCAAAGACTTAAATGTCAGATCAGAAACCATAAAAATCCTAGAAGAAAACATAGGCAACAAAATCTCAGACATTACTCATAGAAAATTTTTATTGGATGTATCTCCCCAGGCAAGGGAAACAAAAGAAAAAATAAAGAAATGGGACTTCATCAAACTAAAATGTTTTTGCACAACAAAGGAAATTGTCAACAAAATAAAAGACAACCCATAGAATGGGAAAACATATTCACTGATACATCTGATAAGGGGTTAATATCCAAAATTTATAAAGTACTTACAAAACGCAACACCAAAAAACCAAACAGCCCAATTAAAAAATGGGCAAAGGACTGAATAGACACTTCTCCCAAAAGGACATACAGGTGGTTAATAGACATATGAAAAGATGCTCAGGGTCACTAATCATCAGAGAAGTGCAAATAAAAATGAGACCACAATGAGACACCATCTCCCACCTGTCAGAATGGCTATCATCAATAAATCAACAAACAACAAGTGCTTATGAGGATGTGGAGAAAAGGGAACCCCTTTATACTGTTGGCGGAAATGCAGATTGGTGCAGCCATTGTGGAAAGCAGTATGGATATACCTCAAAAAATTTAAAATGGATCTGCTTTTTGACCCAGCAATCCCACTTCTGGGATATGTCCGAAGGAACCAAAACACTAATTAAAAAGAACATAAGCACCCCTATGTTCACTGCAGTGTTATTTACAATTGCCAAGACATGGAAGCAGCCCAAGTGTCCATCAGGAGATAAGTGATAAAACAACTATGGGACATTTATATAATGGAATTCTATTCAGCCGTAATAAAGAGGAAAATTTTACCCTTTGCAACAGTATGGATGGACCTGGAAAACATTATGCTAAGTGAAATAAGCCAGTCAGAGAAAGACAAATACCATATGATTTCACTCATATGTGGAATCTAACAAACATACTGAACTAACAAGCAAAAGAGACAGATTCATAGATGGAGAACAGATGACAGTTGCAAGGGAGGGTTGGGGGTGGAGGGATTGAGCATAAAAGAAAAGACTCATGGACATGGACAATAGGGTGGTGACTGCTGGGGGTAGAGGTGTATAAGGGACTAAATGGTAATGGAAAAATGTAATAAAGATTACATATTTAAAAATGTGAAGGGATTAAGAAGTACAAATTGGCAGTTACAAAAAATCACAGGGTGTAAAGTACAGCATAGGGAATATAGTCAATACTATTGTAATAACTATGTATGGTGCCAAGTGTGTACTTGAAATATCAGAGGGATCACTTTGTAAAGTATATGACTGTTTGACCACCATTCTGTACAACTGAAACTAATACAAAATAATATTGAATATAAGATGTAATGGAAAAATAAATTTTTTTTAAAAAAGAAAAGAAAAAAGGGAGTAGCAAAATATTTCATAGCACATTATTAGTAAGATTCAGCAAAATAATATTTATACTAAGTTAACATAGTACCAGGCACTCAGAAACCAGTTCCCTTTTGCCTCTTGAATATTCAAGAAGTGGCTGTTTTACTTGAGTACTTTTTTTAAAATAAAGGTGTACTGTTTCTGACTGGCAGAAGGATGCCTAAGTAATAGCATTTAAAATACAAATTTGAGTTCTCCAAAATTATTCTGTGTTCAAACCTGCTCAGTTTATGATGATTACATTTCCTGACTTTATTTTGAATCAAATCAGGATAAATTTAACACACACCCCCAAATCTACCTTGAAAAACAGTATAACCAGAGTGAGCTTTGAAGAAAGTTTAAGGTACCATTAGGCATTACTAACTCTTAACTGTTTATGGCTACCATTACATCCATTGCACAGCTGCAAAGAAAGACCTTAATTGGGTACATCCCAATTAAGGGATGCTTAGGAGTCTACTGCAAATTCTCAGCTATCATAGAGTTTCTGGCTATCAAGTAATCTCATGACCCTGCAGGCAGCACACAGAGTTCTAGGGTCTGACAAAACATGGTTTGAACAATTTCTCTGTGCAAAGCCTTGAATTCCCTACTTCATCTAGCCAGTAAGTTTACATTGTCCCCTCCTCCCATTGAAGAAGGACCTCACCCCTTTTCAGATATAGCTGGTGTGCTTCAGGCCCAGAAGTAGGAACATATCTTGATGTGCTTTATTTCTCATTCTCCAACAACTGCGAACACCACCCTTGAATATCTGAGTCACCCTCACTCCTCCCTTTGGACTAATAAAAACTATGAACACTGGAATCTGTTACCTCAGAGTTCTTCAAAGCTTGCGTGCGCTAGTTATGAGACATTTCCAGTCAAAATAAAACTATTTTCAAGAAAACTTTAAAATAGCTATAGTAATAATTTGGCAAAGCAAAGCTATATGCAGATTAGAAATAAAGCTACCAGGAGATGCCCACAGGCTGAGGTGAAGTAGAAAAAGCAAGTCAACGTTAAGGAACTACTTCAAGAAATAATTGCACAAGTGTAAGGTACAGGTACAGCATAAGAATCAGGAGTTGGGTTCAAGTCTATATTTTACCACTTACTAGCTGTATGACTGAGAAAACCACTTAACATTTTAAGTCTCAGTCTCTTTCTCTCTAAAAAAAGGGGGAGGATTAATAAACTTTGATCTTCTTTAGACCCATGCTACACAAAATGTTATTCACCCACAATTATGTGCATCACCCAGAAATGTGTTAGAAATATAGAATCTCCTCAGATCCCACCCTAGATCTTCTGGGTCAAAATCTGCATTGTGAGCAGATATGCAGTTAATTTACATGCATTGAAGATAGAGCAGTACTGACTTAGGTGAAATGGAGGGAAATGAGAGAATTTCTATAATTTCATCAGCAAATTAAGGAGGCCAAAGTTAGGGGTAGGTATGAATGGGGGCTTGAAAAATATTTTTGAAAAGTCTTGGAACTGTTACTGTGTGGTGGATGAAAGAAAACATGGTGAAGCAGCCAGTATATTCCCTCAGGGATTGTAAAGCATGTGCTTACAGTAAGCCCAATCCAAGTAGTTTTAAAGGAGAAGGAAGAAGAGAGAAGACAGTGAATATATGAATACTACCATTTACTGACTGAACAACATATGCTAGGTACTTTTATGTGTTATAGAATCATCATAACAATTTTACCAGATAGGTGTTGTCAAGAATTTAGAATAGATGAGATTGGGCCCATTCAGGGTGGTATGGCCAATGATACATCGGACAAGGGTTTAATCTCCAAAATATATAAAGAACTCATACAACTCAACACCAGGAAGAGAGACAATCCAATGTAAAAAATGGGCAAAGGACCTGAACACACATTTCTCCAAGGAGGACATACAGAGGGCCCAGAGACATATGCAGGGATGTTGAAAATCACTAGCTATCAGAGAGATGCAAATTATAACCACAATGAGATATCACCTCACACCTGCCAAAATGGCTATTAATAAATCAAAACACAAGTGTTGGCAAGGATGTGGAGAAAAGGGAACCCTAGTACATTGTTGGTAGGAATGCAGACTGGTGCAGCCACCATGGAAAACAGTATGGAATTTCCTCAAAAAAATTAAAAATGGAACTGCCTTTGGACCCAGCAGTTCCACTGCTGGGAATATACCCTAAGAATCCTGAAACCCCAAATCAAACGAATCTATGCACCTCAATGTTCATAGCAGCACTATTTACAATAACCAAGATTTGGAAACAGCCTAAGTGCCCATCAGTAGATGAGCACTTTTGGGGTGGATAAAAAACTGTGATACATTTACACAATGGAATGCTATGCAGCAGAAAAAAGAAGGAATTCTTACCTTTTGCAATGGCATGGATAGAACTGGAGACTATTATGCTAGGTGAAATAAGCCACTCAGTGAAAGGCAAATACCATGTGATCTCACTTATAGGAGGAATCTAATGAACAGAATAAACTAATGAGCAAAATACAACCAGAAGCATAGAACCACTGAACTGACTGACAGCGGTATGAGGAGATGGGGGAGGCAGGGACTGACTGGAAGAAGATGAAGGGATTAGTCAAAGAATATATATGAAGGACCCATGGACATGCGCAATAGTGGGGGGACTAACTGTGGAAGTGCAGTAGGTTGGGTGGAGGGGAGCAAAGGGGAAAAAGTGGAACAACTGTAATAGTGTAAAGAATAAAATATTTTTAAAAAGAAAAAATAAATAAAAACTAAAGTGAATGAAAAAATAATTTAGAACAGTGTCTTATGCATAGCAATTGTTCAATAGATGTTAACTTTTATTGTCATTTGCAATAAATACTGTCTTAACCTGCCAAGTAAAGGAGCTGGAGGAAGCAGAGAGATGATCCATAGTAACAGACTCATACTTTATTGCAACTTTAACGTCAACAAAGAAGAAAGGGAAAACAAACCAATGTCTGCTCAGGTTTCAAATGTCCTAAGTGAAATTTCTCTTTCTAGGAAGTTTGCTGCCTTTGGCTCTGAGTTCTTCCCTCTTCGCACTCAAGAGTGTAGAATATTACCCTGGCAATAAGCAACTCTTAGCTTGAGGAAGTCAGGATAATTCTATTCTGTTTATAAAAGGCAAAGCAAATGCCAGAAGAGGTTGCAGAACTGAGGCAGATATTGAATTCCTTTGGAAGGAATCCATCCCATGATCTTGAGAGAGGATAGTTTCAGCCAAGACAGCTTACTTTAGTACTATGAGGAGTGGAGGAAACTTTCCTCTTAGCACCCTCTAGGACTAGCAATCCCTGCACCCCAAAGTTCTGGGCTGAGAGTGGAATCCTTCAATATCGACTGTTACTTTTGTAAGGAATATCAGGAAGAGAACTTTGAAATCAATGAAAAAAAAATATTGAAAAAAGAAGTGTCCAAAGCCTCAGCTGGGAACCACAAAACCTGGAAATCTGCTTTGAGTCAAAGGGATCCAAGGAACAAAAACACATTAAATCCCTTTCATCCTGTCCAATTCTAAAGCCTATGCATTATACTTACAAATGAAACTTTTGATAATTCTTCAGTCCTGAGTACATCACCATTAACTGCTCTCCTTTAGTCCTCTCTCCCCCTTTTCATACAGAGTCGTTAATTGTTAACTCTTTAAGAATGCATTCAACAGGCCTTACCAGTAGCCTATAGGTCATTATAATGACCAATAAGGTGATTTTAAGTTACTGGAGGAAGTAAGTCCTGTGAGATTCAACATGCTAAAAGAAAGCCAGGGTAGGGTGTTCTGGCAATTTGGGCCTCAAATTGTTTTGCAATAGGAACAGTGAGGGTGTACTGAAATTTACACACTCCCAAAATAATAGGATTAAACCTAGCAAGATCAGAAAGATCAGCTCAAAAGAGCTCCAAGAGAACACAAGAAGTTACCACAAAGTGAGCAAAATCAAAATAATGCTTAGTACAGGTATACATTTGGTAATGTCTGCTGCACACATAATGATCCCATTATAACACTTATCTGATTTACAAATGTGTGTCCCTAGTTTATATTACATAACCCTAGCCTCCTGGCCAAAGTTGGTTTATCTAGGCAACCGACTCAAGCCAAGTAAATCAGTGCCCCTTCCCTGTGACTTGGTAATTGGTATTAAGAGAGCCAGCCAATACCTTTCTATGTGACTGAACTGTAACATATGAACTCAGGAGATACAGGAGGTATCTCTTGCCCGCTCTATGCTCTAATCTGCTAAGAGAGAAAAAAAATAAACTGATATGTAGAAGAAAGCAGATATGGGACATAGGGAAAAAAACAGCCTGGGTTCCCAACAACTTCCCACTTCTAAAACCTAGTTCATTCCCAAGATCCAGTGACATTCCCCTTGTGCTTACACTATCTCCACTTGGCTTTGCCTTTTGCAACTAAAGGATAGAAATAAATAAATAAGATGTCAAAAAGGGCAGCTGCTGCTCAGTTCCTGGTGACTGCTATCATGCAGCAGTATAGGCCCTGTGATACAAAATATTTCAATTTTTCAAGAAAGTTGCAAAACTTTATTTTATGTAAAATAGTCCATTTTTATACACTTATAATGAAACCAAACTTTGGAAAATATGGTTCAATATAAAGTATATCTGTGGCCTGAATGTAGTTTGTGGGCCCTTGAATTGTGACCTCAGCAAGCTTTCTGCCTTACCTGCTTCTTCCTTAACTTCTTAAATCTTTCATCTACTACTATTTTTTAAAAGATTTTATTTATTTCTTTTTAGACAGGGGAAGAGAGGAAGAAAGAGAAATATTAATGTGTGGTTACTTCTTGAGCACCCGCTACTAAGGATCTGACCTGCAACCCAGACATGTTCCCTCACTGGGAATCGAACCAGTTACCCTATGGTTTGCAGGTCAGCACCCAATCCACTGAGCCACACTAGCCAGGGCCTATTACTATATTTTTTTACCTTTTTTTATTGTTGTTCAAATACAGTTGTCTCCATTTTCCTCGCACCATCAGTCCTACCCCTCTTTGGCTTTGTCCTTGTGTCCTTTATACACGTGCCTTGACAACCATTCCCACTAGTCCCCTCAACATCCCCTCTCATCTTCCCTCTTGTTACTGTCAGTTTGTTCTTTTTTTAAAACAATTTTGGTTTTTTTTCAAGATTTTATTTATTTATTTTGAGAGAGGAGAGAAGGGAAAGAAAAAGAGAGAGAGAGAAACATCAATGTGTGGTTGCCTCTCATGAGACCCTCACTGGGGACCTGGCCTGCAACCCAGGCATGTGCCCTGACTAGGAATCGAACCACAACTGCAACCTTTTGGTTTGCAGGCCCATGCTCAATCCACTGAGCTACGCCAGCTAGGGCTGTCAGTTGTTCTTAATTTCAATGTCTCTGGTTATATTGTGCTTGCTTATTTGTTTTGTTGATTAAGTTCCACTTATAGGTGGTACATTTACATGATGGAATACTATGCAGCAGAAAGAAAGCTCTCCTACCGTTCGAGACAACATGGATAGAACTGGAGAGCATTATGCTAAGTGAAATAAGCCAGGTAGTGAAAGACAAATACCATATGATCTCACCTGTAAGTGGAACCTATTACTATATTTTTTATATGTACCCATTTGTACATTGCATTACACTGATATTTATGCCCAGAGTTAGTGACTCAACTTGATCCTTTTTGGTTTTGCTGACTAGCTAGCTAAACGTATTATAATGATTAAAAATGTGGATTGTGAAGCCAAATTATCTGGTCAAAATCAAGTTCTGCCAAATATTAGCAGAATTTTCCCAGTTTCCTTACAGGTATGGTCATAGATTTGAAGTGCTATAGTTTCTCGATTTATCAAGTGGAAATAAATCCAGTGCTTAGAGTACTACTTGTCACATTTATTATTGTTATTGTTGTTATATTATTGTTATTAATATTAATTGTTTGAATATCTGACTAGCAGCCATATCTATTTTTCTGGTCTCCCAGAAAGTACAGGTCTCACCCTTTTCCCCTGATCTGCAATCACTCTTGGGGTTCAATGAGTGCTCAGGTTGTGTCTAACTTCTGGCCCCAGAAATTTTTCTGGTCTGTTGACTGTCAAAGATGTCTCTAGTTTCTCTATTTAGCACTAGAAGCAGCTGTTCATGTAATCCCTAAGGTTCTTAAAAGTAAAGAATGACTTTTGGAGAAAGTACTCCTAATACTGTGCCTATAAAAAACAGAGTCCTTTATTTGTGGTTGTGTCTTGATTCTGTCTATTTTTCTGGTCTTTTTCCCTGCCACTGACCCAGAACATCCTTAAGCTCCAGCCATAATGAAACACTACTTCTTAAATACATCATATTTCTGGAACCTCCATTCACTTACACATGATACTCCTTTCCTGTACAATGTCCTTACTTTCTATACTTGCCTACCTTGAAAACTCCTTTATCATGCAAGACTCAAACATCACCTCCTGTAGCAAGTCTTCTGTGATTCCTTCACTCCCAATGTCACCTACACCTTTTCTGCTCATATTAATGATTTGCTTACTTGTCAATTTCCCAATTTTTCCCTCCTTGGGTTTATTCAGCCTCTCTGTAACCTTCAGGGTCCTTGTCAACAAAATAAGTATAAACCTATTGTGAATTTATATGAGAAACATGAAAAGGGCTCAACATGGTCCCTGGCATATAGTATGCAAATAAACACTACATGTTCGGTAGAATTTTGTTTCCAAGCTGAGTTCCAGGGCAAGATTGAGGTCTTATATTTTTTGTATTTCCAGCCTGTAGCACAAAGATGACGACATAAGAGTTCTTAGGGCATGTATGTTGAATAAGCAAATAAGATTAATGAATGAATGTTGCTCCCCTTTTCAAAACTATCTGTTCTATGTATGTAGGAATGGTTAATATACAGATAGCCAGAGCTGCAGATCACATTCTACTACAACAGAAAAACACTCTAAACTCCTCTGAATATTTTCTGCTTTACTACCATGCCAACACTGACCAGCAAAAGTGCCGCTAGTTGAGGGAACTATTAGAAACACATCTTTCCAAGGAACAAAATACATTTCATCTCAGCATCATTTATATTAGCCAGATAATAACATTCTTTAAGACCTAGCTGTTTCCCTGGGACACTATAGAGGGAAAATATTGACCTTGTTGCTTCTCCAGCAGCTGATTTTGCCCCACCTATATTATCACCAAAAGTAGAGTTATAATCTAATGTCATCCCTTCCCTAACCTTATTTCATTCCTCTCTAGGTCCACATTATACCAATGTTCATTACCTGCCTTTCATTATATGATTCTTCCTACTTAGAGTGTCCTTTCTGCTCCACTCTGGACATCCAAATCCTACCTATACTTCAAGGTACTGCTGGCTTCACAGAGAAAATGACACTTGAATTGGATGTCATGATATGTACAGGAGATTACCAAAAAGAGAAGGATGGAGAAGGAGAGGTGGAGGTGGAGTAGTACATGTTGTAAAAAGGAGAAAGATATTTCTAGAAGTCCTGATAGCACGAACAAACACATGGTATTTGTGAAAGCCTATGGCATGTTCAAGTAGTAGCAGTTAGTTTAATGTGGGTCCTGTGATGAGGAAGAGTCACAGGCAGTAAACACAAAAGCTAGGTTGAGAGCAGTCTGTGAAGTGTCTTACTAAAAGGCAGGCATTTAGTAATACTGTAAGTATTTGAAGGATTCTGAACATAAAACTGGCAAGATAAAAACATGTATTTTAGAAATATCCTAATATATAGACTAGTTTGGACTTTATATTAGTTTGCTCATGGTGCCATAAATACTAAAAACTGGATGGCTTAAACAACAGAAATTTATTGCTTCACAGCTTTGGAGGACAGAAGTCTAAAATCAAGGTGTCCACAAGGTTAGTTCCTTCTGAAGGCTATGGGGGAAGGATCTGCTCTAGGCCTCCCTCCTTGGGTTGCAGATGGCTATCTTTTCCCTGTGTCTCTTCATGTCATCTTCTCTCCATGTGAATCCATCTTTGAGTTCACATTTCTCCTTTTTATAAGGATACATAACAGTCATATTGAGTTAGGGCCTCATCTAACAACCCCATATAAACTTGAATACCTCCATAAACACTCTGTCCCTACATACAATCACTTTCTGTGGTACCAGGAATTAAGACTCCAACATATTTGAAGGACATAATTCAGCCCATAGTAAAGGTCTTAGAGATTGGAGGCAGATAAAACAACAATAAAAGAAAGGAGCTATATTAAGAGGCATATCAAATATGATGAAAAATTAAGGTAAGATATTACAAGTAGGAATGGAGACAATACAAAGATTCAAGAAGCAAAATCTAGAAAGGAAGGAGAAGGAAGAATCATAAATGACTCTAGGCTTTATTGTTTGGTTGGTTACATGATCAGGGATAAAAATGGAAGTGCAGGGCTTGATGATGAATTCAGTTTTAGACTTACTAAGTGTAACATGACAAGTTAAGATGTGCAGATAACAGATGAATGGGTGGACCCCGGCTCAGGAAAAACATTCAGCTTGGAGATGCAGATTTGTCACACAGGCACTTAAATGGCAGTTGAAACTCTTAAAGAGGTAAGATAGTCCAAATTAGGTTTATAGAGTGACAACAGAAGAGAATGAAAAGAGCAGCCCCAGATAGGTGGTAATCCAAGAAACTGTAATGGAAAATAAGAAGGAAGGAATATATGAGAGGGAACCCCCAAAATACAAGACTAACATCTGGAGGGTGGGCCCCTTGTAATACAGGCTTCCCCAGATAAGTCAGTGTTCTAGGAACCCATCTGTACCAAAGTACTAGCTGGCGTTGTTGTGAGAGGCTGCATTTGGCTTCAGTGATTTTTTTCCCTTTTTTAAATTATTGTTCAATTACAGTTGTCCCCATTTTCCCCCCATTACTCTCCCCCTGCCCTACTCACCTTTACCTCCCACATTCAGTCCTTTTCCCCACCCACTGTCTTTGTCCATGGGTCCTTTGTACATGTTCCTTGATTTGACCCTTCACCTTCTATCCCCTGTTATCCCCCTCCCCTCCTCTGGTCACTGTCAGTTTGTTCTTTATTTCAATGTCTCTGGTTCTATTTTGCTAGCTTGTTTGTTTTGTTGATTATGTTCCACTTATAGGTGAGATCATAAGGTATTTGTCCCTCACCACCTGGCCTATTTCACTTAGCATAATGCTCTCCAGTTCCATCCATGTTGTCTTGAAGGGTAGGAGCTCCTTCTTTCTTTCTTCTGCATAGTATTCCATTATGTGAATGTACCACATTTTTTTATCTACTCATTTATTGATGAGCACGTAGGTTGCTTCCAATACTTGGCTATTGTAAATAACACTGCTATGAATATTGGGGTGCATAGGTTCTTTTGAATTGGTGTTTGAGAAAGAGGGAAAATGGCGGAGGAGTGAATGGAAGTCATATTGACCGCCTCCCAGGGCCAATCTGGAATTACAACTCAATTGTGGAGAAACCACCATGAACAAACAACTGAGCAATAGCCAGAGAAAAGCCAATAACTTCGGACAGACAGAAAAACAAGCTTTGGCACAACCTGACTGGTAAGGACTGCAGTAGAGGCTGGAGAGGGCTGGCTGGGCACCCATGGGCAGCAGCGCCGGAGGGATAATTAACCAGCTGGTTGGATCCCCCTGAGAAGAGTGGGGTCTAAACCTTAAGCAGGAATTCCCAGCCTAGAACACCAGAGACCAAAAACTACACAGATAACCAGCAGTGAAAAGCGGCAGGGTTGCTCTCTGCCAGAGATAGAAGGCTGGAGATGCAAAGAGCCATTTAAAGAGCCAACACACAAATTTTCATTTGTAGCCACTTACCCTGGGCTTTGGCAAAGGCGGGGGCAGAAGGGCTGCTGACACCTGAGGAAAGACTGGGGATCGAAGTTTTGGGGAGAGAACGGAGAGAGAAGACACTGGGATCCCCGCGCTGAGACCTCTCCCGGACGGCAGCAGACATCTGGCTCAGGCAGACCACTCCCCTCTGAGCGGCAGTAGCCTGAGGGGAAACAATAGTCTCAACCCCAGGCAGGACTCTGCCCTGGCCCTGTGGTGTTTAAGCAGGACTGACGAGTGCTTAGGGACCAGATTAACAATCTAAAGAGAGAACCAGGGACAGTAGGTCCCTGGCAAAGGGGTTGGCAGAGTGGACTTGAGAGACTGTGGACTGAAGCCTTGAGGAGAGAACTGAGAGAGCTGCCACCGGATACTGGTGCTGAGCCAACCCCCATTCGCTGCAACCATCATGCTCAGGCAGACCACTCCCCTTTGAGCCTGAGGGGAAACAATAGCCCAATCCCACAAGGGATTCGGCCTCGCCCTAAGGTGCTTAAACCTGACTGCCCAGTGCTGAGTGACCAGATAACAACTAAAGCAGATAACTAGGAACCACAGATCCCTGGAAGTAGAGAACAGGTTGCCTAAGGTGAGATGGGATCAGCACCTGACATCACCAGAGACAGAGCCAGAAAGAAAAAAAAAAAAAAAACGTGGTAATTACAAGAGGCTACTGAAACCAAAGCCACTGTGGTCTTCTTCGTGATTTGTGATATTTTGTTTCCTGCATAGCTTTTTAACATTCATTTCTTGTCCAGCAAGTTTGTACATATTGAGTCTCCAGATTTTATACTATTGCGTATTTTAACTTACATAGTTTGACCTTCCCTCCTCCTAGCCCATTTTACCTTCCTCTTTCCTCGCATTATTTTCATTTCAAATTTTGTTTTCTCTCTTGCTACAACTTGTTTCCATTCCACATTCTTACTATTTCTCCCCTATCCAGACACACAAAACCAATTTTCTTGTCAAGGGTCTTCTCACATCCTTTTTCCCTGCTTTTAAAATATCTGCATTCTCTCTACACCTTTAACAATCTTTGCTTGGTTGTGGGTAGGGTAGTTGTTGTTGCATTGTTTTTTTTCAATTTTATCTCTAGAACTTCATTAATTCTGTATTTCAAATATCAAATTTTCCTAGTCCCCTCTTCTACTCTTTCTTTGTCTCAAATTTTAATTTTGCCATCTTAGCCTATTTTCTTCTTTTTTGGCTTTCTTCTATTTCTCTTTCATCCTGCCCTTTTATTTTTCTTTATTCTCCTTTTTTTCTTTTTTCTTTTTCCTTCCATTCCAAATTTTAATTTTTCCCTCTCTTAGCCTGGTTTTTGTTCCTCACTCTCAGTATTCCCTCCACCTCTATCATTTCAAAATCACTTCCCATTCTTCTAAACATCTCTCAGAATTTGTTTCTTTTTTCCCTCTTATTCCCATACCACTTATATCAATTTTAGCTCATTTGTTGTTGATAGTACTGTGGTAGATCTTTCTCTTCAATATGGCTCCTATATTTTTATTAATTATTTACTATTTTTCTTCTTTTTCTTTCTCTCTCTCACTTTATTTTATTTTACATTATTTTAATTCCTATTTAAACATAATGCTATACACTTCCCTTCTCATACTCCATTCCACATTCTTCATTTCCTTTTTTATTCATGAGGTAAATTTTACCTTTTCTTTAACCATTACTCCAACTCCCAACTCTTATTAGTGCTCCTCTATCTACCTTTGCAAAATCATTTTTCTTTTAGTAAGTCATCTCATGTCTGCTCTCCTTTCTTACAACAGTCTTAATCTCTTGACACCGTTATTAATACAAGCTCATTTTCTGTTGATAGTGGAATTGTGGGGAGTAGTTATATTTGCAGGTGTGGTTTTGTTCTGGCAGCACCTGCACAACAGCACACAAGATGTGGTGGGCAGAGTGACCCTCAGTCAACCAGCTGGAGAGAAGGACCCACTAAAGAATGATCCAACAACCCAACAACAATCAAAACCCAGTTACATCCAGAGAAACTGCATAAAAGGCATAAAGGGCATCCCAAGAGCATCAAGTTCAGGAGATCAAGGAGACTGCACCACTGAAACTCACAGGCCTCCTACCATAGAAATTTACACCACAAAGTCAGAAAGTCAAAACAGATCAATTTAAGAAGCAGAAGCAAGCAAGTAGAGTCCTACAAATAATGGGAAGACAAAGAAACAAACCCCAATCAAAAGGAAAGGAAGAATCCTCAGAAAGAATGCTGAATGAAATAGAGCCAAGTCAACTATCAGATAATGAGTCCAAAACTGTGGAAACTCAATGAGCTCAGTTCGAATTACCAAAAACTACAGGGAAACTATGAGGAACTTACTACAAACTATATCAGCATAAAAAGGGACAAAGCAACAATCAACAAGGGCCAAGAGGAAGTGAAGAATACAATTTCTGAATTAAAGAACACAGTAGAAGGAATCAAAAGCAGGCATGATGAAGCAGAGGAACAAATCAGCAAACTGGAAGACAACTTAGAAAAAAACTCCCAAAAAGAGCAAGAAAAGGAGAAAAGATTGAAAAAGAAGGAAGAGGAGTTAAGGGAAATTAAGGACAACATGAAAGGGAATAATATCAGTATAATAGGGATACCAGAAGGAAAAGAAGAGGATCAAGGAATAGAAAACCTGTTTGAAAAAATAATGATGGAAAACTTCCCTAATTTCATGAGAGAAAAAGCCGCACAAGTCTAGGAAGCAGAGAGGGTCCCAATCAAGAGGAACCCAAGGAGGTTCACTGCAAGACACATCATAATTAAAATGGAAAAATTTAAAGATAAAGATAGAATCTTAAAGGCAGCAAGGGATAAACAGGAAGTAACATACAAGGGAGCCCTGATAAAGCTAGCAGCTGGCTTCCCAACAGAAATATTACAAGCCAGAAGGGAATGGCAAAAAATATTCCAAGTAATGAAAGACAAAGGCCTGTAACCAAGAGTACTCTATCCAGCAAGGCTCTCATTGGAAGGTGAAATAAGGAGCTTCCCAGACAAAAGAAGGCTCAAAGAATACAGCTCCACCAAACCAGCTCTGCAAGATGTGCTAAAGAGACTACTTTAAGAAGAGGAAGAAAAACAGTAAGAGAGCAAGGAACAAAGGTAAAAGGGAGTGAAAGGGCAATGAATAAGTACCTATCAATAATAACCTTAAATGTAAATGGATTAAATGCTCCAATGAAAAGACACAGGGTGGCTGAATAGATGACAAAACATGACCTGTACATATGCTGCCTACAAGAGACCCATCTCAGAACAAAAGACCTACACACACTGAAAGTGAAGGGATAGAAAAAATATTCCAATCAAAGGGACAGGAAAAAAAGCCGGGGTAGCAATACTTATATCTGACAAAATAGACTTCAAAACAAAGCCCATAAAAAGAGACACAGAAGGGTACTTCATAATACTCAAGGGAAGAATCCATCAAGAAGACATAAACATTATAAACATATACACACCCAACACAGGAGCACCCAAATATAATAGGAAAATCTTGGAGGACTTCCAGAAAGATATAGACAGCAACACACTTATACTAGGAGATTTTTAACACCTCAAGTCAAAATGGATAGATCTTCTAAACAAAATATCAACAAGTATATTGAGGAATTGAGAAATGCCCTAGATCAAATGGACTTACCTAATATATATACAAAACCTTTCATCCCAAAGAAGCAAAATATACATTCTTTTGAAGAGCACATGGAACATTTTCAAAGATAGACCACATGATAGGACACAAAACAAGCCTCAAAAAATTCAAGAAAATTGAAATCATATCAAGCATCTTCTCAGACCACAAGAACCTGGAACTAGAAACCAACCTCAAGAAAAAACCTCAAAAACACTCAAACACATGGAGATTGAATAACATGCTATTAAACAATGAATGGGTTAATAATGAGCTCAAAGAAGAAATCAAAAAGTTTCTGGAAACAAATGAAAATGAACACACAACAGTTTAAAACCTATGGGACACAGCAAAGGCAGTCCTGAGAGGGATGTTCATAGAGATACAGGCCTACCTAAAAAAGACAGAAACATTTCTTTTTATTTTATTTTATTTTATTTTATTTTATTTTATTTTATTTTATTTCTTTATTTTTAAGATTTTATTTACTTATCTTTAGAGGGGAAGGGAAGGAGAGAGGGAGAGAAACATCAATGTATGGTTGCCTCTCATGCTTCCCCTGCCGGGGACTGTCCTGGCATGTGCCCTGACTGGCATGTGCCCTGACTGGGAATCGAACTGCCATCTTTTGGTTCGCAGGCCCATGCTCAATCCACTGAGCTACACCAGCCAGGGCAAGATAGAAACATTTCAAATAAACAACTTAAACCTACAAATACAAGAACTGGAGGAACAACAAACAAAGCCCAGAGCGAGTAGAAGGAAGGAAATAATCAAGATCAGAGCAGAATGAAATGACATAGAAACTAAAAGGACAATTCAAAGGATCAATAAATCCAGGGGTCGGTTCTTTGAAAAGATAAACAAAATCAACAAGCCTTTAACTGACTCAAGATAAAAAGAGAAATAACCCAAATAAATAAAATCAGAAATGAAAAAGAAGTGATTACAACTGATACCACAGAAATACAAACGACTGAAAGAAATTACTATGAATGATTATATGCCAAGAAATTTGATAACCTAGGGGAAATGGACAAATTTCTAGAAACATATAATCTTCCAAAACTGCATCAAGAAGAAGCAGAAAGCCTGAACGGACTGATAACAGCTGGTGAAATTGAAGCAGTAATCAAAAAACTGCCAGCACACAAAGCCCTGGGTTGGATGGTTTCAGTGCATTTTTTTTTTTTTTTAAGATTCTTTCAACACGCTTGCTCATTTCATGATGGGTGATATATATGCTTACCTGCCCACAACAAGCTAAGTGTTCAGTCATTTTTGACCAAAAAAGGCATGACTCCCATACCACACCCTCCATATTCACCCATCTTCACCCCACGTGACTCTCCTTTCCATGAAAAAAGTCCTTAAAGGGAAACGTTTTGCCCATGTGGAAGAGGTAAAAAAAAATGGCAGAAGCACTAAAAGGCATCAAAATTGACAAGTTCAACAACTGTTTTGAGTAGTGGAAACAAACATCTCAATAGGTATATGGCATCAAATGGAGAGTACTTTGAAGATTACTGAAGTTTAAACATGTAATAAATGCACAAATTTAGGGGGGCAGCACCTTGTACAGCAGCCTCAAATGTAGTAGAATGTCAAGTATGTTAAAAACCTAAAGAGTGAGCACTGGACATAACATTTATGAGATATTTAGATAACTTTGCAAAAGTGGCTTCAGTAACAATTTAAATAGAACCCCCCAAAAAAAACGGGGTGGTAATTTGAGCAAGTGTTGTTAAAGAAAGATTGATTTAGACCAGGTAAAGAATGTGTTTTCAAGCTGAAAAACAGTCAATAGCATAAATAGTTAAGGTATAGGCTTTGTAGACTTGGGCTTAAAACTCAGTTCTGCCACTTACTAGCTGTGCAAACTTGGGCAAGTTGCTTGATTTTTCTGTGTCCCAATTTCCTTAAGTGAAAAATGGAGGAAATAATAGTATTTACTGGATAGGATCATTGTATTATATGAATTGATACATGTAAGCTGCTCAACAGAGGGCTTGGCACAGAGTAGGTCTTCGATAAATATTAACTATATTAGGCAGGGATAGTTGGATGGGTGAGAGAACCAAAGAAAAAGAAATTGAAGACAGGAAAGAAGGAATCTGATGGGACAACTTCTCAGAAGGTATAGGAGAGAATGGATACTCTTCCACTAACTAGCTGTGTAACCTTGGGTAAGGTGGTTTACTCTTCTATGCCTTGTTTTCCTTTCTATAAAATAGAGATGATAATAGTGCCTACATTACATGATTATTGTGAGGGTTAAATAAAATGTTACATGAAACATAGTTCCCCACTGGGAAGAACTCGGGGAGTAGGACAGTGAATAGCTTAGAAGAAATCATGTGTGCCAGCAAGACTCAAAGTTAAAATACAAAGTTCCAAGGGAAAATTTTCACAATTTCACAATAGAGTAAAACAGTGCTACAGAATGTTGTGATGTTTTCTTTATAAGGCTAAACATTCTTTTAGAGCTAAGAAATTTATTGTGACTTTATTTATTAAAGTGCATTGAAAAGACTTTTATATTTAAGTAGTTTCAAATGTGTTTGAAGCCTTTTTCAGATAATTTTGTTATAAAACAATGGTGAGTATGAAATTAAATTGCATTAGTTGACATAACTTCAGCAAGAAGCTTACTAAGCTTTTTCTTTAAAGGAACATTCTATCCAAAGCATAAAAATATAAACCATATTGTTGTGTTAAAATGAACAATTGAAGATTCAATATCCTTACTAAAATTTTAAGTAAAATAATTGTTAATTATTTTCTTTAAAAATGGCTTCCTATCTTACTCAGAATAAAAACCAAAATCTTTATAAGGTCCTATATGATCAGGCCCTCTCTGTCCCTCTGACCACATGTCCTATCACTCTCTTCCTCTCTACTCCAATAATACTGGCCTTCTTGCTATTCCTGGCGCATACCAAGCCTTTGCACAATCTATTTCCTGTGACTAGAACACCATCCCCTCAGGTATTCTCACAGCTTGCTCTCTCGCTTCATTCAGATATATTTTTAAACATCACTCTATCAGAGAAATTTTCTTTAACAGTTTTATATTAAATATATCTCCCCAATCTCAAGTGCCTTACATTTTTTTCTTCCACCTTATCCCCTTAACAAATACCTTTATTGTTTATTGGCTTTCTGCTCCACCAACACACCATCATTAGAACATAATTTCCAAAAGGGCAGGAGGCTTTTTTTTTCTTCATTGCTAAAATTCCAGTCTGTGCAGTGATGGTACAGAGCAGATTCTAAGTATTTGTTGAATGAATGAATTAATGAATATCATAACACAATGTACTTTTGTTTTGATACCTTTGTTTATCACAACTCCTTACCCTTGAAGGCTAAGCAACAACTAGGAAGGAACTGAAACCAAAGTAAATGTACGGGCAAGCCGTTCTAGTCTAGGCAAAAACAGCCTAGTCCATCAGATACAAACATTTGAGAAGGGAACTTGGGAGCCAAAACTACTTCTACTTCTACTCTCTACTACAGAAAGAGAGAGAGCACAAAGTACCTTTTTTTTTACACTTATCCCTCATGAAATCCTTTTGCCTACAAGTAGATAAAAATTCTCCACAACCCCAGGAAACAGAATGAATAAGAGCAAACAATTTAAATTACTCTGGGGAAGCCACTCGAAGCCCTTGGAAAAGAATTTCTATTGCTTGCCTGTGGTACTTGTTAGTGGTTTCACAAACCTTTCATTGTCCTAAGAAGAAAATAACCATATTTCAGGAATGGAATTTTATGACAGTTAAGAACGGCCTAGTTTCCATATCCTACAACTAGAAAGTCTCCCAAAGGAAAACAAACCAACATGAACACAAAGGGACAATCAAATGGAATCATAAATGGAATGGAATCATAGCCATTTCTAACATATTCCATGCATACTAACTGCAGTACGCTGGCTATGGTACTGACATATAAATCCTTCTCCACCCTCCATTGCAAGGGTGCAGATAGTGAGTGCAGATAGTGGGTTTGACATATACAAGTGGTTCTTGGACTTGGCTTTGCAACAAGATTTTACTCCCACTGATGAAAGCAATCAGAAGAGTTCCAGTTGAATTAATGTTTCTTTTGTTTTTAGGACCCCATAGGCCAGTGACTTTAGGGAGAAATAACCCTAAGTGAGGCCTTCTTCTTTATCTGAATCTAGTGGATTCAATGATATGGCCGTTCAGAATAAGGTTGCTTTGAGGTTTGGAAAACCAATGGAGGATAGAGGGGATGGAGGAAGGTGCTTTAGTTAAATGTTGCCTAGGAACCTAGAACTAACACATGCTCTTGATGAGAGTTGGCACTGGGGATGCAATGAAACCCAACACATTAAAGAAGGGAGGGGCTCTGTGACAGCTGAACTAGTAAATTGCAGAACACTGGGAGCTGTGGCATTCTATTGATGGAATAGAAACTTTTGGAGTGAAATACTAGCCCAAAAGCCCCAAACAACATGTTTTCATCTCTTTAACCTGTGGAATATCATTAGACTCCACCCAGTCCTGCCACCCTCCCTAAACAGAGAGATGAGAGAGACAGACATGAAAGAGATGTCACTGGTCCATCTGAGGCCTTCTAACACGTCTCCACCACACCAGTTCTTTTATTGAACATCAGAAGGGAACTGGTGAAAACCCTCCTCCCCAACACAATCTTCCTGACTGGACATGGACATAGAAATAGCAGATCATCCAAGGTGGCCTTGGCTTCCTTATTGAAGCATACTGCTCTTTTCCTTTTGCATTCCATTTTGACTTGAGCTCCTACCTCTTCCAGCTGGATCGATCGCCCGCCACTTGGGCTTGGGCACAGGGATGCCTGGTACTAAAGGATAGACAATAAACAGAAACCATTGAAACTTTGACGTGATGGATGCTTGGTAAATACTCTAATCAAATTCAACATTCATCCCTATATTCTAAGAAGAATCCTTGGCCATTGATCTGTTAAGAAAGGAGTCAGTGACACCACTTTGCATGGCCTTGACATATTAATAGACACTGCTCAGCAGTGGGATCAGCCACAGGCAAAGAATTTAGCTTTCAAGTAAATTAGCATACAAATAAGTATTTGTAGAATGAATGAATTTTTTCAAGTCGCCTGCACTGCTGTGGCACCTCTTAGGAAACAAACATTTTTCTATTCAGCTAAAACTGCTAACTGACTGCAGTTAACTAATGTGCAACTTAGGGTGCACATTCTAAGAATTAACTAGATATTAGAACCAAATTTGAAGGTTAGTAGGAGGGAGAAAAAGCTGTCCTCTCCATACAAATTCCCCCAACACTCATAGTGTCATAGTAAGGCAAGTCACCGTTGTCCTTCTCGAAATTTAATTTCCAGTACAGATTTCCTTCAATTGAACTAGAGCACTGTCCCTTTAAGAAGCCAGGCAAGATGGAGCCCTCCCTACTCACAGCTAGGGGCTTTAAGCAACCTGATAAGGATGCTGGAGTGTGACAAAAAGAAAGAACGCCTGGAGTGGGTAAGTCAAGGCTCTAATGACCTGAGGGGAAATCGAGTCTCAAACCACATAAACATCAAAACTCTGAGCGCGCATATTCCGTGGATGGCAGTTCCCCTAGCGCCACCCTTCCTCCCCTTCCCTCCCTTTCTTACCCCACCCTGCTCCACCCTCCGGATCTTCCTTGAAAGAGTCTCCTTCTATAAGGTGGCTCCTTTGCTGCCCAGCGGAGACCCCAGCGAGGGGGGTAAAAGAGAGGGAAGGAGGTGGGTAGGCAAAATGAAAGAGACTTACTTTCGCATTCTGCGCCTCCGAAGGCATCCTCTCCACCCAGCCTGGGGCCAGGGCCAACGGACGGGGCGGGGCTGGGGTTGAGCTGACGGACTCGGGGTCCTCACTCCCTCGTACTACAAACCTATTTCAGTGGAGAGTTAGAGGGAATGGGCACCGACGAGGGCCGGTGTATACTCGATTTTAATTATCTCCAAAGGAGACAGAAGGGTTTGAGAGAGTTGAACGTGCGTAGGAGTGGAGGTGAGATCTAAAACCCCCCTTTTCCTCCCCTTCTGGCTAGCTTTCTTCGCCCGGCATTAGCGATATCAGGGGCAATGGTTTTCTTTTTTCTTCCTTTTGGTTTCTCCCAGCTGCGGTCCCAGACCCCACCCAGCGGCTCCACCCCATCCACTGCTACACATTCTGTCAATCACCAGCCCCTTTAAAGCTGCATCGCACAACTTGGGTTTTCGTTAGTCTTTGGCGTGCAGACAGAATCACAGGGTTCCTGGCCTTTCCAACAATGCCTCCGACCCTTCTGCTGAGTTTAGGAAGCTGAGCTTAGTTGCTCCTGGAAGCTTCCCCTCCCCCTCTGCCCCAAAGCTTTCATAGTCCGCTCCACCCAAAAAAGTCCTTCCGGACCGGCCAGGCCACGCCATACCCAACTCCATCTCTTTTCTTTACTTTGTTTCTGGGAGAAAGTGGTTCCCTAGGCTGCCAGATAGCCAAGAAAGTTTCTGCAGCGTCCTGTCTGGCGCCGCCCACTTCCCTACAGTTTTTGGACTGAAGTGGCTATAGCAGATCTCCTGTCTCTGAGGCCTGTCAGTTTGGCCTGACCTGGTATACTCAGTCTTCTCTAACTCTCATCTGTATTTAAGTCTCCACGTTTCAGACCAGAATTGGGGGGGGGGAGGTAGGGGTTCCCAGAAATGTGCTTCATGCCTCTAACTCATCCAAAACAATAGTCCCACACCACTACCCCACTCCATAAGTAGGCAGAAAAGAGACTTGAGGTCTCATCCACAATTCGTGGAGCTCCAAAATGATCCATCAGAAATCGTATGTAATATGTAATCGTATGTAATAATCGTATGTAACATTCTCCATTCCAGTTAACAGCAACACCTGGTTGCTCAGGGAAAAAAATCATTGAGCAGTCCTTGACTCCCTCTTTTTCTCTCATACTTCACATCCAATTATCAAGAAATCCTGTTGACTCTATCAGAAAAATATGTCCAGAATCTGACCAATTCTCACCATTTCCACTAACACCACGCCAGGTGGTGGCCCCAGGCACCATCTTTAGACCCTGCCCCTGCCTACCCCCTTGACTTGATTTATAAAAATGTTGTTCAAAAATAAAAAATAAAAAGAATCCTTGTTCACTTTCCACTAGCCACACTGATCTCTTTTTTATTCAATGTGCTAATATCTGTCTAACCTCAAGGACTTTGCATTTCTTTTTATTTCTGTCTGGTTCTACCCACGGCAGGCTCCAATATCATTTAGCTTTCAGGAAACCTTTCCTTGACCACCCAGATTAAAGTAATTCCCATGTCCCAGGCACTCCATGTGACCTTATCTCATTTTGATATTTTAAATATGTTATTTATTTTTAGAGAGAGAGGAAAGGAGGGAGAAAGAGAGGGAGAGAAGCATCAATGTGTGAGAGACACACTGATCAGATGCCCCTTGCATGCCCCCAACTGGGGACCTGGCCCACAACCCAGGCATTATGCCCTGACTGGGAATCGAACCAGTGAACCTTTGGTTTGCAGGCTGGCACTCAATCCACTGAGCCACACCAGCCAGGGCCCATTTTGTTTTTATTATAGCACTAAGTACAATCTAAAACAACCTCATATGTGTGTTTACTTCTTTGGTAAAGTATCTCTCCCATTAGAGTATAAGCTTACTAAGGGCAGGGATTTCATCTGTTTGTTCTCTGCTCTAAACTCAGCATACTGAACAATGGCTGCCATAGAGTAGGGGCTCAATTAATATTTGTTGAAAGAATGATGAAAGATGATATCTTCTGGGATGTAGCTGGGTGTTATCACTTTTTAAAACAACATTCAAATCAAAAATGAAGACAACAAAAAAGACACCTGTTATAAACCACTTTCCCTATCTATTCTCCCTTAGAACATTTATCTGGATACCTTGCCTGTGAGCTGAGTTAGATGGTATTTGCAGCAGTAGCAGTATACTTTTATTTTGGCTTTTAAGGTTTGCAATTGATTGCTGGTGGTTGGCTTAAGTGTCCTTAGTTTTGTCAAGTCAGTGCTAGGGAGCATAAGTTCTTGAGGGCTGCTTTGTGTCTAGATGTGTTTCTTACTTTGGAGTCAGAATATCTATATATGCTCTCCCATGCCCCCAAAGATGTATTAACTAATTTTATTCTCACTACCTCCCCATGACATAGTTATTATTATTATCCTCATTTTACAGGTGAGAAAACAAAAGCCTAAAAAGATAGACTGACTTGCCAAAAATCACATTCGTAGGAAGTGGTAAAGCTGGGATTTGAACCCAGGTAGTATAGCTCCAGATATGTATACCTTCCCATTACTTTGTAACCTTCTGGTCAGTCATAATATTGGGAAGAGCTGGCATCCCAGTTTGCTGGATGATAATTGGTTAAAGATAAAGGGATGCAGCTGTAATTAGGGACATTTATTACATAACACTAAAGGGTGGTTTGAGCAATTCTGTAAGCAGTGACCTTGGTACAAGTCATGCAAGGCAGTCACTTCCCCTTTCCAATGGAAAGACCTAGGGTCATTTATCCTCGAGAAGAGAAAACTTAGGATAAGAATCCTGTCTTCTAGGCTTATCTTAAGCTATCATTGACATGTCCTTGACTGTTTATCAATTGTGTGTCCTAACTCAGTTATAGGCCTGATCATAAAACCTACTCACTTGGCCAAATTTTCTGGACTTCTGGTCATGGATGATAGATACCTCTTGCTAGGTTGCTACCTATACCTAAGCATGATTTCCTGAGGTTTGACAGATACCATGGTTGTGTTCTCACTTCAGTGCTAAGCACTGTGGAGCATAGGCAAAGAAAGGTCTCACAGAAGTAAAGGTCAGAAGTTTCCTACAACCCACTTATTTGCTGTGTGACTATATGTAAGACTATATGCAAGAGCCTCTTATTTTTCATCAAACAATGAATTTGAACTAATAGTTGCGAAAGGTTCCTTCTATCTCAGAAATTCTGTGTAATTTCCCTTTGTTCAGCTTCCTGATGTCAGAAAGTTCTATACTTTTAAGGCTTTATTTATTTATTTTTAGAGAGAGGGGAAGACAGGAGAAAGGAGGGAAACATCAATGTGCAAGAGAAATGTCAGTTGGTTGCCTCTCGCACGCCCCCAACCAGGGACCTGGCCCACAACCCAGGCATGTGCCCTGACCAGGAATGAAATCGGGTGACCTTTCAGTTTGTGAGACAACACTGAACACACTGAGCCATACCAGTCAGGGCTAAGTCAGAAAGTTTCTATGACAGGAAAAGGCTTGGAATATTAATTTTCTGGGAAAAATAGATGCAATCCCTTAATTGTATTCCTCTCGATTAGATTTCAGTAGGTATCACATAGAATGTAGTAGATGTCCAATTAACAAGGATTTATCTTCTTTGGAAGTGGTTTGAAACCATGGGTTGTTCTGTAATGTCTATGTCTGATATCTGTGCTATGCGAACCTTCTCCATTGACCATAACTTATTCTAGAGGAAGATCCCTGACCTAACTGGGACAATTTTTCTCTTTCAAGCACATGGCTTGAGAGAAGATACACAAATTGCTCTTGAACCCAGAGCTGATCTTATTCCTACCCTTTCTGAGTCAACATTTCCCTTAACGCTGAGATATCCCATTATTTTTAGTTTATTTTTCTTTTAGATTTTTATTTTGTTTATTTTTAGAAAGAGAATAAAGGAGGGAGAAAGATTGGGAGAGAAATATCAATGTGAGAAGAGAAACATCAATTGATTGCTTCTTGTACACAGCCCAACCAGGGACTGAACCCACAACCCAGGCATGTGTCCTGACCAGGAATCGAACTGGCCACCTTTCACTTTGCAGGATAACATCCAACCAACTGAACCACACTGATTAGGGCTATCCCATTATCTTTTTTCAAAAATATATTTATTGATTATGCTATTACAGCTGTCCCATTCCCCCCCTTTATTCCCCTCTACACTGCACTCTCCACCCGCATTCACCCCTCACCCACTTAGTTCATGTCCATGGGTTGTACATATAAGATCTTTGGCAACTCCATTCCCTATACTATTCTTAACCTCCCCCTGTCTATTTTGTGCCTACCATTTATTTCTCTTGCTGCTTTTAAGATTCTCTCCTTTAATCTTGGGTGATGTAATTATGATGTGCCTTGGTGTGTGCTTCCTTGGGTCGAATTTCTTTGAGACTCTCTGGGCTTCCTGGACTTCCTGGAAGTCTATTTCCTTTGCCAGATCGGGGAAGTTTTCCTTCATTATTTGTTCAAATAAGTTTTCAATTTCTTATTCTTCCTCTTCTTTTGGAACCCTTTCAATTCAGATGTTGGAGCATTTGAAGTTGTCCCAGAGATTCCTAAGCCTCTCCTCATTATTTTGAATTCTTGTTTCTTCATCCTATTCCATTTGGATGTTTATTTCTTCCTTTTGCTCCACATCATTGATTTGAGTCCCCATTTCTTTCCCTTAAGTGTTGGTTCTGTGTATATTTTCCTTTATTTCACCTTGTATAGCCTTCATTTCTTCCTTCATTTTGTGACCAAGCTCAATCAATTCTGTGAGCATCCCGATTACCAGTGTTTTGAACTCTGTATCAGATGTGTTGTCTATCTCCTCGTCACTTAGTACTTTTTCTGGAGTTTTCATCTGTTCTTTCATTTGGACCATAGTTCTCTGTCTCGGTGCACCTGTTATGTGATAAGGGGTGGAGCCTTAAGTATTCACTAGGGTGGGGCAACCCTCGTTGTGACGCTGTCTGTTGGGGAGGGGTCAGAGAGGGAACATTGCTGGTTGCTTGCCTCTTGTCCCATTTTCCATATCTTCCCTTGCTTCCCACAAGTGGATTGTGCCCTTTCAGGTGCTATTCACAGGTGGGTGGGTTTGCGTACATTCTAGGATTCCATGGGCCTCTCCAACAGACCCTCCTGTGAGACTGGGAGTTTCCCCTACTGCTACAACCCCCACACATTTTTTACAGCCAGGGGTTTTAAGTCTTTCGTTTCCATCACTGAAATCCTGGGCATCTCTGTCTGTCTTGCTCCCCGTTGTTCCTCCTGGTTCATCCTACCACAAATGTGGGATCACCTGTACATTTCACTGCCTTGTCTTGCCGCACAGCCTCTCTTCCCTGGCTGCCCATCTCTACCCCTCCTACCAGTCTGGGTGAATGTTTCTTTAAATCCTTGGTTGTTGGACTTCCATGCAAGTGATTTTCTGGCAGTTCTCCTTGTTCTTTGTTCTTAAATTGGTTGTTATCCTTCTTTTGGTTGTGTGAGGAAGCGAAGTGTTTCTGCCTATGCCTCCATCTTGGCCAGAACATTGTAAGTACATTCTAATAAAAAGTAAATAACTGGGGCCTTGACTGGTGTGGCTCAGTTGATCGAGTGCTGGCCTGTGAACCAAAGGGTTGACAGTTCGATTCCCCATCTAGAGCACATGCCTGGGTTGCAGACCAGGTCCCCATTTGGGGGCACGTGAGAGGCAACCACATACTGATGTTTCTCTTCCTCTCTTTCTCTCTCCCTTCCCATCTCCAAAAAAATAAATAAATAAAATCTTTTAAAAAGTAAATAAATGGGGAAATTCCAGTCTGTACAAGATAATGTAGATCCATTTCTCCCTGCTCCAACCCAGTAAGCACAACTACAAACCCTTGAAATAATACAAAGGACAACCAAAGGAGAACTCCATGGTAAGAAGGGAGTAAAAGAAAGGTGAACTAATTTGTGTTCTCAGAACTAAAGGAACAACATGTCAGCAGGCCATATTATGTCCACCTTCACACAACATGTACAGAAGGTGATCCAGACCCAGTATTTCCCAACCCCCAACCTAGCAACAAGACACCCAAGAAGGCACATTCCTCCCCTGAATCGAAAGGGAATTCCTCTGATACCATCAGCAAGAGGGAATCCACTGGGAGTCCCACCAAATATAAAAGGCCCAAGGAATTTCTCTCCTGCCCTGCAGGTCCTGAGACTGCTAAGAGATGCCTAGGTGAGCAGATCAATCTAGCAAGAGAGACCCAGCCACAATAGGCAGCCTGGCTTGAGAGTTTCATTTCTACCCCAATTGGTCCTCAAACTTCTATCACCCTGAGGTTATTGGACAAGACAAGCAGATACCTCTTTAATCCTACAGGCCTCAGAATCCCCTCACCTTCTCAGTGGCACCAGGGAAGCCAAGAGGCACAAACAGAGGAATCCCACCAAAACAAATGTCTGGCTCAGGAAATGTTCTTCATCATCCATTCCAGGGAGTTGGTTCCTGCCACAACAAATGTCTGCCAGGGAAGCATCTTTGACCCTGTGTCCATGATACTCCCCCTTTCCACCTGAAGATGCCACAGAACCTAGAGATACCTGGAGACCTGGTCTGTGGAAACCCTATCCACCACTTCAAGCAGCACCAGTAGGGTCCAATGGGAGAATTAATCACACCAAATCAATCAAAATAAAGCCAAATTGCCTGTGAAATTAAACTGTCATGAAAATATCAGTAATGGGGAAAAACACATTAAAAAGCACCTCAGCCAACTAAAGTAGGCTAAGGCCTGATGCTAGAGCTAAACTGAATAACTGCCTTCTAAAAAAAAAGATTTAAGTAAGATCCAGCATCTAATAACCTAACAGATAAAATTTCAAGATACAATAGGAAGTTACATCATGCCAAAAGCCAATAGGCACATCATAATTACATTACCCAAGATTAAAATGAAGGAGAGAACATTAAAAGCACCAAGAGAAAAGGAGACAGTTACCTACAAAGGGGTTCCCATAAGACTGTCAGCTGATTTCTCAAAAAAGACCTTGCAGGTAAGAAAGGGCTGGAAAGGAGTACTTGGAGTTATGCAAGGCAAGGACCTGCAACCAAGATTACTCTATCCATCAAAGCTATCATTTAGAATGCAAGGGCAGATAAAGTGCTTCCCAGATAAGGTCAAGTTAAAGGAATTCATCCTCACCAAGCCCTTATTATATGAAATGTTAAAGGGACTTATCTAAGAAAAAGAAGATCAAAAACTATGAACAGTAAAATGACAACAAACTCACAACTGTCAACAACTGAACCTAAACAAACAAACAAACATGAACTAAGCAAAAAACTGGAACAGGAACAGAGTCACAGAAATGGAAATCACATGGAGGGTTATCAGCAGTGGGGAGGGGAGAATGGGGGAAAGGTACGGAGAATAAGAAGCATAGCTGGTAGGTAGAAAATAGACAGGGGGAGGGTAAGAATAGAATGGAAAATGGAGAAGCAAAGAATTTATGTGAATGACCCATGGACATGAACTAAGGTGGGGGAATGATGGTGGGAGGGGCTACAGGGCAGAGGGGAATAAAGGGGAGAAAAAATGGGACAACTGTCATAGCATAATCAATAAAATATATTTTCAAAAATAAATTTTAAAAATTTTAAAAATTCACAACTTGAATGAGAAAAAGTAATCAACTTATACCATCACTGAGATTTTTGAATTGTTGGAATTCTCTGGCAAGGATTTTAAAGTAGCCATTAAAAGGTGCTCCAAGAATCAATTATATATTCCCTTGAGACAATGAAAAAATATAAAATCTCAGCAAAGAAATAGAAATTATTATAAATGGAAATCACAGTACTGACAAATCCAGTAACAGAAAGTATTTAAAAATACTAAGCTCTGTGGCCTTAGTAGTAGAATAAAGGTGGCAAATGATAGAATGAGTCCATAAACTTAAGCACAGATCAATAGACTTTATCAATCTGAACAACAGAAAGAAAATAGAAGTGGAAAAATATGAACTGAGCCTCAAGAACCTGAGATACAATAATAAAAATCTAACATTTGTATCAGTAGTGTGCCAGAAAGAGTGAAGAAGCAACTGGAGCAGAAAAAGTATTTGAAGAAACAATAGTTGAACACTTCCCATATTTGACAAAATATACAAATGGACAGATTCACAAGGTGAGTGAAACTAAAACAAGGAAAACCCAATGAACTCCATGCCAAGAAATAGTTGTGATAAAATTTCTGAGAAATAAAGACAAAGAAAAACCTTGATAGAGCCTGAGAGAAATAAACATTGGCTATAGAGGAACATCAATTCAAATAATGGTGAATTTCATATCTGAAATCATAGAGTCCAGAAGGAAGTAACACTTTGACATTTTTCAAATACTGAAAGAATAGAGCTATCAGTCATGATTTCTTTATCTGACTAAATTATTATTTAAAATTTAAGAGAAATAAAGGCATTCTCAGACAAATGAAAACAAAGAATTTGTTACTAGCAGACCTGCCTTTAAACGTTGGCTAAAGGAAGTGCTTTAAACAAGAAAGAAAATGATAAAAGAAAAAATCTTAGAGCAACAGAGAGAAGGAACCACAAGAAGTTCAGACATGTTATGTAGTGATATTTTTGCTGATTATATCTTCTCAGGCAAGGGAAACAAGTTAAAAATAAACAAATGGGACTACATCAAACTCAAAAGCTTTTGTGTGGCAAAGGAAATCATCAACAAAGTTAAAAGGGAACCCACTGTATAGGAGAACATATTTTCCAATGATATATCTGATAAGGGGTTAATTTGCAAAATATATAAAGAACTTAAACAACTCAACCAGGAAGACAAACAATCCAATTTAAAAAAATGGTCAAAGGACCTGAATAGACATTTCTCCAAAGAAGACATACAAATGGCCAATAGACATATGAAAAAAATGTTCAGTGTCACTAATCATCAGAGAGATGCAAATTAAAAGCATAATGAAATATCACCTCACACCTGCCAGAATGGTTACCATCAATAAATCAACAAAGTGCTGGAGAGGATGTGGAGAACAGGAAACCCTAGTGCACTGTTGGTGGGAATGCGGATTTGTGCAACCATTGCGGAAAATAGTATGGAGTTTCATTAAAAAAAAAAAAAAAAAAAAAGCATTGAGGTTGAGCCGCCTTTTGAGCCTGTGGTCCTATTTCTGGGAATGTATCCTAATAATTCTGAAACACCAATTCAAAAGAATATATGTAAGCCTATGTTTATAGTACTGTTATTTTAATAGCCAAGATCTGGAAACAGCCCAAGTGGCCATCAGTAGATGAGTGGATTAAAAAAAACATTGATACATTTATACAATGGAATACTACATGGCCATAAAAAGGAGGAACTCTTACCTTTTGCAACAGCATGAGTGGACTTAGAGATTGTTATGCCAAGTGAAATAAGCCAGTCAGAGAAAGACAAATACCATATGATCTCACTTATATGTGGAATCTAATGAACCAAATGAACTGACAGACAAATTAGAAATAGAGGCATGGATACATGGAACAGACTGACAGCTGTCAGAGGAGAGTAGGGAAGGGGAACTGGATGACAGAAGGTGAAGGAATTATCCAAGAATATATATGCATAAGCCATAGAGTCAGACAACGGGGTAGTGATGGTCAGAGGAAAGTGGGGAGGCGAGAGCAGGAAGATGTTGTCAGAGAAGGGCTGCAATAAGGACATCTGTAATAGTGTAAACAATAAAAATAATGAAAAAAGAATTAATGTCAATCCTCAAATTCTTCCAAATATTTGAAAAGGAGGAAACACTTTCAGAGTTATCCAGTGAGGCCAGCATTACCCTGATACCAAAGCCAGATAAGGACACTACAAGAAAAGAAAACTGTAGACCAATGTCACTGATGAACATAGATGCAAAAATTCTCAACAAAATGTTTGCAACCTGAATTTAAGAACACATTTTAAGGATTATACAGCACATCCAAGTGAGGCTTATCCCTGGGATGCAAAGATGGTTTTACATACACAAATCAATGATTGTAATACAACACATTATGAAGAAAAATAAAACTCATATGATCATTGCAATATATTTTTAAAAATCATTTGAAAAATACAACATCATCTCATGATAAATACTCTCAATGGATTGTGTATAAAAGAGACATACCTCAAAATAATACAGGTCATATATGACAAACCCACAGGTAACATCATACGCTATGGCAAAAATTTGAAAGCTTTTTCTCTGAGATCAGGAAGAAGATGAGATTGCCCACTCTCACTGCTATTATTTAATATAGTACTGAATAGCTTTTCTATAGCAATTGGGCAACTCAGTGAAATAAAAAGCATCCATATCAGAAAGTAAGAATTAAAATTGTGACTATTTTTTGATGATATGATTTTGTATGTAAGCAATCCCAAAGTTTCAACCAAAAAACTTCTGGAAATAATGAACAAATTCAATAAAGTTGCAGGATATAAAATCAACATATGGAAATCAGTTGTATTTCTATATACTAGTAATAAAAAATAGGAGAAAGAGCCTTGGCTTGTGTGGCTCAGTGAATTGAGTGCTGGCCTGCAAACCAAGGGGTTACGAGTTTGATTCCCAGTCAGGGCACATGCCTGGGTTTCGGACCAGATCCCCAGTAGGGGGCATGTGAGAGGCAACCACATGTTGATATTTCTCTCCCTCTCTTTTTCCTTCTCTTCCCCTCTCTCTAAAAATAAATAAAATCTTTTTTAAAAATATGAAAAAGAAATAAGTAAAACTATTCATTATACAATAGCATCAAAAAAAATAAAATACCTAGTGATAATTTACCCAAGAAGTGAAAGATCTGTACAACAAAACTGTAAGGATTTGTTGAAAGAAATCAAAGAAGATACAAACTAATGGAAAGACACCTTGTATTTATGGATTCGGAGGCTTAATATTGTTAAAATGGTCATACTACCCAAAATCATGTACAGATTCAACACAGTACTTATCAATATTCCAATGTCATTTTTTTCACAGAAGTAGAAAAAAATTAAATTTGTATAGAACCATGAAAGACCCCCAAAGAAGCAAAGCAATCCTGAGAAGGAGAAACAAAGTCAGATGTATTACACTTCTTGATTTCAAACTATACTACAAAGCTGTAGTAATTAAAACAATACGGTAATGGAATAAAAATGGAAACATAAACCAATGGAACATAATAGACAGCCCAAAGTTAAACCCCTCCATATAGAGTCAATTCATATTCAACAAGGGATCCAAAAATACCCAAAGGGGAAAGCTATAGTCTACAATGGAATACTACTCAGTAATAAGAAGAAATGAAATACTGCCATTTGCAGTAGCATGGATGAAGCTGGAGAGGATCATTCTAAGCCAAATAAATCAGATAGAAAAAGTCAAGAACCATATAATTTCACTCACATGTGAGATATAAAAATACAAGAACAAATGAACAAACAAGAAAAACAAACAAAAACTCATAGACAACAGTATGGTGGTTACCAAAGGGACAAGAGGTGGGAGGCTAGTAAAGGGTAAAGGAGGGGTGAAAGGTAATGGAAGAAGATTTGATTTTGAGTGGTTGGAACACAATACAATACACAGATTATTTATCTTAGAATTGTAAACTTGAAACCTATATAATTTTATAGGTTTCACCCCAATAAATTTAATAAAAAATAATGTTTTTACATTTTAAAAGGTTATGAACACTTTGAGTGATGTAGTCTAATATTTTAACAGGGTAGGTCTGACAGCTGTCTTTAGAATAAACTGGAAAAAGATACAGTAGGAGCTGAGTGATCAGTTTATAGGTGATTGCAATAGTTCAAGTGAGAAATGATGGTGGCTTGGTAGCAGTGGAGGTGGAGAAATGTAATCTAATTCTGGAGTGTATCATTTAGAATAGAGCAATTAATTGTTCATGGATTAGGTGGAGCTGCAAAAGAGAAGCATCAAGGATGACAGCAATGTTTTTAGCCTGAGTAACTGGAAGAGTTGTCTGACAATTTTCTGAGTTGGGGAAAAGTGTTTGGTTTTGAACATATATTTTTTAAATTTTAATTCTTCCCTGTGGAAAATATAGTATCTTTCTTTTTATTGAATTTATTGGGGGGTGACATTGGTTAACAAAATTCTACCAGTTTCAGGCACACGATTCTACAACACATCATCTGTATACTGTATTGTGGTAATGGACAGGGGTTTTCAACATATTAAGCATTTTTTGATAGCAGAAAGAAAAATGTAAAGAGAGCTACCACATTACTAAGTTGTTACATGCTCACAAAGCAGAATAAAAACAGTCATAAAAAAATGAACTAAAGCTGCACACATCTAAATGGATAAATCTCACATGTATAATATTGAGAAAAAAAAACAAGGTATCATTTACATGTAGTCCAAGAACTTGATAAACAATATTATATGTATTTTAGGAATACATAAATAACAATAAAATATAAAGACATACAAGGGAATGATATACTTCAAATTCAGAATTGTGGTTGTTTCTGAGGTACAGAAGAGGATGTGATCAGAAAGGCATAAACTGTGAGCTTCAGTTTCCTCTTCTATGAAACAAATAAAAACACCTATTTCACAGGTCTGAGGAGGGATGATGATAACACAGTGGTACCTCAGTACTCATCGTTAATTCATTCCAACAACTGGTGAGCAAGTGATGACTGATGAAGCATTTTCTCTTGCAGGGTGATGTCTTGACTCACACAAGTTCTAGCAAGTGAGACCAGTGGCATGTAATGAGCAAGTGCTGATTTCTGAAGCATTTTGTCTCATCAAAATGTGATAAGTACCAGGTTTAATGTTTTCTGAAGCCAATGAGTACCGAGGTATGACTGTAGATGTAATATACCTTAACAGTGATGTGTATGTCATGGGTACTCCGTGTTAGCTGTTATTAACATTATTGTACAACATGATACCTGAGGAGATGATGAAGAAATTTAAAGAGCCTGGATCATGTTATTCTTTCCCTGTATTCATTCACCCAGTGCCCCTTTGTCCTATCAGCATTTATGCTATGAGAGGCTGGGTTAGGATATGTCATAATGGAACAGGCCTGGAGAAAAATTATACCCAGGTTTAAGCTATAAGCAATTTTGACAACTGTGACAAACAAAATATAGGTTAAGAACACATATATAATATTGGTTAGTCGTTCTCAAACTTGAGCATGCATTCAAATCAATAGGAAGTTTTGTTAAAACACAGTTTTCTGGATCCCACTCCCAGATATTCTGATTCAATAGGTATAGGGTGGAACCCAAGAATATGTATTTTAGCCAGGTTTCCAGGTGATGCTGTTGGTCTGGAGACTTTGAGAACCACTTTCTTAGGTAAATTGCTTAAGTGTCTGTGTACTTAATGTGCTTACTTCTTGGGAAAAACAGGAATTATTTTGTAGTGTGACCTAGAGCTAAAGAACTGAATGCTCTTATTTTCTTACAGCATCAGAATCATATGATTTCCCCCATGTACTTCCTTGTATCCATTAACTAAGTATAGTGCTTGAAAATTTGCTTTATCACAACAGTGGTGGATAGACCACATGTAGCTTAGCTCTTGTGACCCAGAAGAGTTAACTCAATGTGTATACATCTAGTCAATATATAATTTATCAAGTCTCTGTTATTTTCTAGGTAGGGATTAAACAATAAACTACACAAACAAGACTTTCTGTCATGGTCTCTACCAACTTCCAGACAAGTAAATAGAAAGTGACTGTGCAGCATGATAGGTGAGTCTTCTGATAGAGCAGTGATTTTCAAACTTTTTTATCTTGTCACACACATAAACTAATTACTAAAATTCTGCAGCACTACAAAGTTTTTTCCAATCTGACAAAAAAATAGGTATAATTTTGATTCATTCACACCAGATGGTTATTGTTGTGTTGGCTGTTATCACCTTTTTTCTTTGACAATCTAGGTGCAAAGAGGTCAGTGCCCCTGACAAATAGTTAGGTATTGGATATTTAAAAAATTCTTGTGACACACTGATTGAAAATTACTGTGATAGAGGGATATCTGGCTGAAAACTTCCTACCTAAGCTAGCCTGCATCAGGGAGGACAAATGACCAAGCTAATTTTGGAAGTACTCAATTATTTCAAACCCAAATAAATCTCCTGATTCTTGGTGAAACATTTTTTCCACCAGACCAGACTATATGATATTGATAGCAATGACCGATACTCGTTGCTATCACTTCCTGTGTAGCACTTCCTGTGTGCCAAGCCCTGCTCTCTTAAGTGTAACTCAACAAATTGGTGGACAATATTATCTCCCAATTTACAAATGGGAGAAACTGAGTCTCAATGATTAGATAATTTCTTAGGATTATTTACTACCAATGAGTAGAGCTGGGGTTTGAACCCATGCACTCTCATTTCAGAGATCTTAACCATGATGCCATAGCCACTCCCAAAGAAGTTTGTAATAGAAATTCAGTATGGAAATATCACAATGTAGCTTCATGCTGTTATCTCAATTTCATACACATGCTCACCAATTATATTCATTAGGCCAGAATCCTGATCACTGAGTTGGCTTTAGAATAATGGCTTTGATTTCAAAAGAATTTCTTAGTACTATTTAAATAGACTGCACCATTTAGAATGTAACATTTAAACAGGCAGTCTATATACATTGGGGATCTAATGATAAATAGGTCAGAACAATGGAACCTCAGCAGTTCAAGGGCTGCCGCTCAGTTTTGAACCCTGAGAACCTTGATTTTGACAATTCATTGTGCTCTGGAAAACCAACTTATAAACTACAAACCAAGATCATCGTGTAATTCCTGTCTTTACCCCCAAACCTGCCATTCCTGGATTTACCATCTTCGTAAATGGCAGCACCAACCTCAACCTCCCAGCCACCTCACCTATAAACAAACCTGGAAGTAAAGGTCAACTCTTCTTCTCCCTTATCCCCCACATTCAATGTCTTTTGACATTACCACTTTAATTTCAAGTCTACATTGTTTCTCATCTGGACTTAACTGTATTTAGAACCCCATCTCCAGCCAGTATTCCACAATGAATCTATGGTCATAATAATAACCACCATTTATCAAGTTCCTACTATGAACTAGGCACTGAGCTAATAGCATTACATGCATTATCTCATTTATTAAATTATTTAATCCTCACAAAAATCTTAGGAGTTAAATACTATTGTTATGCCATTGTTCAGATTTAGAAACAGACTCAGAGAGGTTATTTGCTAAAAATAACATCACTAATAGATGGCATCATTGTGACTCAAAACCAATCTGACTCCAGTGCTCATGTTCATAACCATTGTGTCACAGTGCTTCCCAGTATTGTCCTAAAATTCGGAGACATTTTCCTTAAAATTCTTAAGTTGTTCCCCACTTTTAGAACAAAATTCAAACCCCTTAAAATTACATATATTATTTGTCATTAATCTACATTCAACTCAATTTTTCCTTATTTGTTCCCCAGCTTCTGCGAACTGTAGTTACACCTAACATCTTGTTATTCTTCAAACATACCAGACACTTTTAGACATCTATGTTTCACTCATGTTGTTTTCTCTTCTCCTAGTTCCCTTTACCTTTTCCACATTTGGGAAATTCCTACTCATATGTCAAGATATGATGCCTCTTATGATTTCCCATGTATGGCATTGTGCTCCTTCTACCTCATTCTACCACAGACTCATATAATAATGCTTTTCATGGTATATTGTAATTATTTGCATTAGGCCTTCCCCTTAAACAAAGATAGAAATTTGAATTTGCATGCTCATATATGCCCCTGAGTGTCTTAAATCCAGGCACCATAACCAGTTTATATCTGTATCCTCATAACCTAAGAACATTAGCAACAGATGCAGGTGTTCAAGAAATGCTAAATAAATTAATAGCATAAAATAGCTGCTTAGTGAAGGGGTTATTTTGTCAGTGAAAATTCTGGAGGCTTACTTGGCCTGCTCAAAATCAGAGCAGAGGATATAGCATGGCCCTATAGTGTATGACAGATAAACTATGCCAGAACACATTGTTTCAGTTCTACTGACCAAATGTATAAAGCTGCCAGACTCCAGCACATTTACAAACTCCAATGCCTCTTCTATGTACTCTGTGCACAGCAACACATCTTTATGCTTGTATGATGGACCTCTTCTTCACATGAGCAGATTTTTACTATTGCCCCTCACCTTCCTCCCACCCCTATCCCAGCTCTTCTGGATGTATGAGGTCTGTCCAGAAAAAGTCCATCCATTGTTAATATAACGAGAATGGTTGGTACCACATTGATGTAACCTGGCAGCCAAGGAGAGTGAACTGGAATGTGCATGTGTGAACAATGATGACTTCATTGTACCAGTCAGCGGGGATGGTAGACACTGTTGAGTGAGCATATGTACTGTGTGGCCATTGTATTCAAAATGACTGAGTGAGTAGAGTAATGAATCTGCATCAAATTATGTGTTAAGCTTGAACACTCCTCCACAGAAACTATTTGGATGATTCAGAAGGCCATGGCTGTGAGCAACTGGTGATTGGCAACTTCATCATGACAATGTGCCTGCTCATACATCATATCTTGTGCAGAGTTTTTTTGACAAAACATCAAATTGCCCAGGTGACTTGGCCTCCACTACAGCCCAGATTTGGCACCCTGTGACTTCTGGTTTTTCCGAAACAAAAATCACCTTTGAAAGGGAAGAGATTTCAGACTGTCAGTGAGATTCAGAAAAATATGACAGGGCAGCTGATGGCAGTTGGGAGAACTGTGTGACATCCCAAGATGCCTACTTTGAAGGGGACTAAGGCATATTGTCCTATGTACAATGTTTCTTGTGTCTTGTATCTTGTTCAATGAATGTCTTTATTCATATTACATGGCTGGATACTTTCTGGACAGACCTCGCACACACAATATTTACAGACTATGCCATTCTCCTGAAACCAATAAACTTAGCAATAGACCAGACATGGTTGTCCTATCCTTCAATGCAGATGAGCGACATTATGCCCTGCTTTCCACCTCTTACCCTAAGTTCCACACTGCCCTTCAATTATCTTATGGGGACATTAATGCCTGAAGATGAGTTCCATCATGAGTTCCACTATGAGTTCTGCCATGATTGCCTGGCTGCTATTTGGCTATGTTGTTGTCAGCTCTCATTGGGGTTAATTCTTGTCCTTGTATCATCCTTGGACTGAACTCCTAGTACAATCTTAATTCCTAACATGCAGTTTAATCAAACTCTCTTTGTTACCCCCCAAAATATGACCCATGGCATCTCCTGCTTTGAATTTCCTTGATTATCCTTGGATTGTTTCCAGTGTATCCTGATTGAGGTTTGGCTTCAGAATGGTTTTACTTTTGAAGAGTCAAAGAGTTTATTTTATGTATTTTATTTGAGTTCAACATAGTGGCTTCCTGTGTGACACCTGCTTGGGACTAATTGTGGAATTCATAGTATTTTGAAATCTGTGTGTTTAAAGATTATTTTTCTTATATTGTGTTAGTCCTTGCTTGTCCCAGCTGTGCCCCAACCCTGCCCCATCTCTCCATGATGATTACATGATGATTACAAGTCTGCTGTAGGCTCTGACCTACTCAGCTATCCTGTAACCAGTAAGGATCCACCCAATAAGATTTTTAGAAGTTTCTTCCTCATTAGCAAGAGGGGGATAATTTGGGTCTAAGAATAGTTTATGGCTGCCTTGGATGCAGTGCTTGGGGAGTAAATAGGACCTGAGAGCCTGGGAAAGAATTGGGCTGCAGCAACCTACCTGATCCCCCTTCCCTCAAATATGGGGCTAAGAACAAGAACTGTATACTTAAGTTCTGAACCTTGTCTAATAAGTTTAGAGACTGAATGTACTTATCTCAGTCCTACAATCTTCCATCCTGCGACTAGCACTTCTTTCTTGGAGGCCAGCCCAATATCCTGGTTGTAAAATAGAATTGGGTTAAGGAGGAACCCAAGGATTAATAGAGATAATGACAGCAGTGATAGTAGCAGTGTGTATATAATGCTGGTGATGATGGTAATGGTAGACAAGGCAACGACAGCGGTAGGTGTGGTGGCTGGAGATGGTGATAATGGTGGTGGAAATGTTTACTCAGACTTTTGGTAAAGTTCTGGGAAGTCCAGCCCCCTTGAGTAAATATTTGTTCAGGCATTTTTCTTGCCTTGTATGAAATTGCCTTCTCTGTTAAAGATCCATTTTTCCCCTATGAATACAGCTGTTTCACATAAATCCTAACATCATATTCTAAACTCCTGCTTAGATCAGGCCCCTCTTTTATAGCAACATCTGCCTTGGCTGTGCCTGAGTGTTCCCCCACAGTCCTTGGATTTGATTATCCCTCTATTTCCCACTCTCCAAAGGGGGAAGCTGAGACCTCCTATCCTCTCCTGAGTAACAGCATCTCCAAATCAGACTTATGTTTAGGTTATCTCTGAGAATTCCCTCAGTGATAGGAAAATTCTTGTCAAAAGAAGGCTTATGAGTCAACAGATGCCTTTTACTGTTTTTGATGCAAAAATCTGCATAATTTTGCTTTAATCTGGGAATCAACCAGATTATTGACTCAGTATTTTCCTTAAAAAATAATGGTTGTTTTCATCTAAATTTTCGGAAAAGGTCTACACATCATCAGTGTAGGTTAAAGACAGACAAATCTCACTGATGCAGATGGAAAAACAACACACTTATTTTTTAACTGGCAAAATGTTTATTGAATGAATAAATGAAACCCAACAGATATTTCAAAACAATGAGACATTAGCAATACAAATTGTGTCTGTTCTCCAAGTGCATAAACAGAAACAACAGTCTCATAAAAATAAAAAGTAATGACAAACTCCCCTGGCTGGTGTGGCTCAGTGGATTTAATGCTGGCCTGAGAACCAAAGAGTTGCTGGTTTGATTCCCAGTCAGGACACCTGCCTGGGTTGCAGGCCAGGTTCCTGGTTGGGGGCGTGTGAGAAGCAACCACACATTGATGTTTCTCACCCTCACTTTCTCCCACCCTTCCCCCTCTCTAAAAATAAATAAATAAACAAATAAATCTTTTAACAATTAAAAAATGACAAACTACATGAGGCTTCTGAGTAAGGTTAAAGAAGAGTTCCCCACAACCTAAGGTGAGAAGCAATAGCGAAGTGTTGCCTATGCCTGATTGGGCAACTATTTGAAGTGCTTTTCAAAAATTTTAAGTGAGGTATACTTGACATATAATATTATATTAGTTTCAGGTTTACATTATGATTTAATATGTTTATATATTTATAAGCACAATAAATCTAGTTAACATGCATCAACTTACATATTTAAGAATTTTTCCTTGTGATACAAACTTTTAACATTTAAAATTCTCTTAGGAATTTTCAAATATGCAATAGAGTACTGTTTAACTACAGTCACCATGCTGCACATTAAATTGCCAAGATTTATTTATTTTATAACTGGAAGATTGTACCTTTTGATGCCCTTCACCCAATTTAATCACCCTCAACTCACTCCTCACCTCTGGCAACCACCAATCTGTTCTCTGCATCTATGAACTCATTGTTTTGTTTTGTTTCTTTCTTAGAAAAATCATATGGCATTTTTCTGTCTGTGTCTGACTTGACTACAATACTACCCTCAAGGTCCATCCACTTTGTCTCAAAGGGCAGGATTTCATTCTTTCTTATGGCTGAGTTAAATATTTAAATAAAGTCACATTTTCTTAATTTACTCATCCATTGATGAACGCTTAGGTTGTTTCCATATTTTGGCTATTTTGAATAACACTGCAATGAAAATAGAGTACATGCATCTTTTTAAATTAGTGTTTTCATTTTCTTCAGATAACTACCCAGCAGTGGAATTACTGGATCATTCATATATATATAGTTCTGTTACAGAACAGGGCCAAAGCAGGGTACGGTATACTATTACTGAAAGGACCCCCACTAGGTTCTCATTGTCCTCTGCCAGAGGAAAGATGTCTTTCAATGCCAGAGATTTGTGAAAAGGAAAAGAAATGTTTATTTAAAGCTATACAGACTTGAAGTGGTGATCTAATGTCTTCATTAAAATATCAAAGTCTTTTAGGATACCCATAGATGCCCACAGTGCTTCCTTCTCCCTCTCCCCTAATCTGGGGTACTGTATCTCAGGAAAAGAAGTAGACGTCCATGATTCAGGCTGCCAGTGTAACAGGGTGCAGCCAAGAGGGGGGCCCCAAAAGGGAG
>PVKU01003753.1:113820-167982 GCA_004027475.1 Anoura caudifer
AAGGACTTCCCCAAGGACGTGACTGGGGGAGGAACCCTAAGTTAAAGCACCTGTGTGGGAGCTTGGAGAAGATTGGCTCCAGAAAATGGGACACACCTGCCCAGACTCATGATGGCATCCCAATAACCTTGGAAATATACGGGAATGCTGGCAGGTGTAACCGATTGTAGGAGGAGTCGGAAATAGGGCTGCAGAGGAGATTGGTGTGGGTATTTAAACCCAGGCGTGGCAGCCATTTGGGGGGAGATCGGTTTCACCAGAGTGCAGGACCCGCAGCTCCATGAGGGGAGATCCATGCGGTTTCACCAGAGAGCAGGACCCGCAGCTCCATGAGGGAAAATCACCATGTGGCTTTAGCAGAGAATTGCCACTAGGCTTCGCCCGAGTGGAGACCCTCTCGCAGCTTTACCAGAGGGAGAGATTCCACGTGGTTTCACCAGAGTGCAGACCCCTGCAGCTTTGGTGAAGAGGGAGAGCCACGAGGCTTTGCCACAGTGGGGACCTCTTCCCCACAGCGTTGGTAGAAGGACCACGCGGCTTTGGGGTGCTTCCTTTGGCTGCGTGGCCTGGGAGCAAGAGAGACTGCCTGGAAGAAGGGTGAAAGAACTCTTGCCAGTAGGCCATGAGAAGGTGCCACATGGCTTCAGATTAACCAGAGATCCTGCCTGGACGACGACACAGCTGACGGTGTCAAGAGCCTGGATCCCGGACGTTTGCTTCTCTTCCTTGCAAGTACCATACCCTGACTTAGGGCAGAGGGAGATAGGAAGCACTGTGGGTGTCTGGGTATCCTAAAGGACTTTGATATATTAATGGAGACATTAGGTTGCTACTTTGACTCTGTATAACATTAATAAACATTTCTGTTCCTTTTCACAAATCTCTGGCTTTGAGAGACATCTTTCCATAAGGCGGCGGACAATAATGGACCCTTTCTGTTGCTCAGTAACAGTTTTGGGGGCTCGTCTGGGATCTTAATTGCCCGTGGAAGACTGACCCCTCAGGTTCGAGAAAGTGAGGCTTTGGAAGTGTTTTGCCAGTCTCAAGAACCTTCTGTTTGCTCTGTAACACCAGCACCATCAGCTATGCTGCCATCCAGGCAGGATCTCCAGTTAATCCAAAGTAATGTGGAACCTTCTCATGGCCCACCAACAAAAGTCCTTGTACCCTTTTTCTTCCAGGCAAAATCTCTCCCACTTCTTGAGCCACATAGCCAAGGAGTGCACCCCAAAGCCACCCTCACCAAACCTGCGTGGTTCTCCTCTACCAAACTGTGGGGGTCCCCACTCTGGCCAAAACCGCATGGTTCTCTCTTCAATGGCTGCCATGTCTGGGTTTAAATCCCCATGCCAACCTTCCTCTGTACCCCCATTTCCGACTCCTCCTACAATCAGTTACACCTGGCAGCACTCCTGTATTCTTCCAGGTTTACTGGGCTGCCATTGTGAGTCTGGGTAGGTGTGGCCCCATGTGATGGAGCCAATCATCTCTAAGCTCTCACATAGGTGCTATAACCAGGGGGAGCTGCCTTCCAGTTACATCTTGGGTGGAAGTCACTTCCATCCTCCTGGCTCAAGGCATGGCCACAGTTATTTAACGTATTTATGCAACCAGTTAAAGGTTATAGATATGTTAAATGACCATGCCAGAGGTTAGCTGCAAAGCTGTGGCTGTAGAAAATAGCTCTGCATGTTCCTGCTCCATGTGTCCCATCCCCCAGCTCACACCTGTGGGGGGAAGGGGTGAGGACATCCTATATATCTTTCTGATATGTCCCGGACACCCTGAGTTTTGGACCCCATTCCAAATCCCTTTTTGGGGTCCCCCTCTTGGCTGCACCCTGTATCAGTTCTATTTTTAATTTTTTAATGAACCTTCATACTGCACCAATTTACATTATCACCAACAGTGCAAAAGGGCTCCCTTTTCACCATATCCTCACCAACACTTACAATTTGTCTTTTAATAACAGCCACTGTAACAGATGTGAGGTGATATCTCATTGTGGTTTTGATTTGCATTTCCCTGATGATTAGTGATGTTGAGTAATTTTTCATGTCCAAGTTACCCATCTGTATGTTTTCTTTGGGAAAATGTCCATTAAGATCCTCTGCCAATTTTTAAATCACACCGTTTGCTTTTTGCTATTGAGTTCTATGAGTTATTTATAGATTTCAGATATTAACCCCTTGTCAGATATATGATTTGTAAATATTTTCTCACATTCAGTAGGTTGCCTTTTCATTTTGTTGATGGTTTCCTTTGCTGTGCAGCTTTTTAGTTTGATGGTGTCCCACTTGTTTATTTTTGCTTTCCTTGCCTTTGTTTTGGAGTAAGATCCCCCCAAAATCAACTATGTTTTCTTCTAAAAGTTTTATGGTTATAGGTCTTACATTCAATCTTTAATCCATTTTGAGTTAATTTTTGTGTACAGTATAAGATAGCAGGCTAGTTTCATTCTTTTGTATGTGCCTCTCCAATTTCCAACACTACTTATTGAAGATACTGTCTTCACCCCATTGTATACTGTTGCCTTTGTCATAGATTGAGTATATGGATGTGGTGGATCCTGGCCTGCAGGATCCGTGTATGTTGTGGCTGCTAGAGAACAAATACACGTGAACAACAGAAGTCCTGTGGAGAAAAAGGGACAGCATGGCCACTCTCTGAAAAAGAGAGGGTGATAGGGCCAGAGCCCTCAGTCCCTGCCTGGACAGGCTTTTATTGCTTCTCTGGGTACATTACATGGAGGGTAGTCCTCATTTACTATGCACAGGTTCACTGCAGGGGACTACCTTTTACAAATAACAAAGGAAAGAATGTTGTTAATTACTTCAAAGAGAAGGATGTTGCAGATCAGGGGGAAAGGTATTTGAACTGGTCACACTCCATACTTGGGAGGTTTAGCTCAGATTTTAGGAAGTTGCAGTAAGCCCTTGCTGCCTCAATTCAGGGTGAGGGAGTTTTAGCAAAAGCAAACCTCGTAGCGGCCTAGGTACAATGCAGGTCTGATTCCCCATGGGAGAAACTATCTGCAGGTGTGGTCCCGAGTGCCAACTTGCACCCCACTGGTGAGGGCTGAGCTACATTTCCACAACACACGAAACAGTTCCCTACATATGGACATGGATTTCTGAGCTCTCTATTCTGTTCCATCAATCTATGTTCTGTTTTTATGCCAGAATCATATTATTTTGATTACTATAGCCTTGTACTATAGTTTGATATCAGGTCATGTGATACCTCCAACTCTGCTCTTCCTCAAGATTACTTTGACTATTTAGGGTCTTTTGTGGGTTCATATAAATTTTAGGATTATTTCCTCTAGTTCTATGAAAAATGTCATTGATATTTTGATAGGGATTGCATTGAATCTATGAATTGCTATGGTCAGAATGGACATTTTAGCAATATTCTTCCTATCCAGGAGCATGGTATATGCTTCTACTTATTTGTATCTTCAATTTTTTCCTTTAATGTCTTATAGCTTTCAGAGTACAGGTCTTTTACCTCCTTGTTTAAATTCATTCCTAGGTATGCCCTGGCTGGTGTGGCTTGGTGGATTGAGTGCCCGCCTGCGAACCAGAGGATCACGGGTCTGATTCCCAGTTAGGATACATGCCTGGGTTTCAGGCCAGGTCACTGGTTAGGGGTGTGTGAGAGGCAACTCGTTGATGTATCTCACACACATTGATGTTTCTCTCCCTCCTTTTCTCCCTCCTTTCCCTTCTCTCTAAAAATAAATAAATAAATATTTTTTAAAAATCTTTTAAAAATTTATTACTAGGTAATTTTTTAATGTAATTGTAAATAGGATTTTCTTAATTTCTCTTCCTGGTAGTTTATTATTAGTGTATAAAAGTGAAGCCAATTTCTGAATATAAATTTTTTATCCTGCTATTTCATTGAATTTATGAATCACTTCTAATACTTTTTGTTGGACTTCTTATGGTTCTCTACATATAGTATCATGTCATCTGCAAATAATGACAGTTTTACTTCTTTCAAATGTGAATGTATTTTGTTTTTCTTGTCCGATTGTTGTGGGTAGGACTTTCAAAACAAAGTTGGGTAAAAGTGGACATCCTTGTGTTGTTCATGATCTACCTCATGAGGTTCTTGTAAAGATTAAGTGAGACAATCCTTATAAAGTTTTACACTTGAAACTTAGTAAATACTCAACTAAAGGTAGCACTGTTTTCATTTGGCAAACCCACTGAAGTTTTCATGATACTCTGTTGGGTTAGCAAATAAAGATGGTTAAAGCTGGGGAAAACTAGGTCCCTATACAAACTGGTACCCATACTCTTTATGCTAGCAGTAAGTAGTTCCCATTTGCCACATCTTGGTTATAAAATAGGTTTGTAGTCATTACTTTTGTCCAAAACAGTGGTTCACAAAATTTTATATTACTTTGAGAATCAGTGGACTAAACAAACTATATACAAGGTCTGTCCAGAAAGTATCAAGCTGTGCAATATGAAGAGTAGAGACATTACTGAAGGAGATACAAGAAACACTGAACATAGGAAAATGATGCCTCTGTCCTCTTCAAAATAGGCACCTTGGGACCTCACAGTTCTCCCATTTGCCATCAGCTGCCGTGTTGTATTTTCCTGAATTTCATTGATGGTCTCAAATCTCTTCCCTTTCAAAGGTGATTTTAGTTTTGTGAAAAGCCAGAGGTTGCAGGGCACCAAATCTGGGCTGTAGGGAGACTGAGTCACCTGGGCGATTTGATGTTCTGCCAAAAAACACTGCACGAGATGTGATGCATGAGTGGACGCATTGTCATGATGAAGTTGCCAATCACAAGTTGGCCATAGGTGTGACCTTCTGAATCATTTGAATAGTTTCCATGGAGAAATGTTGAAGCTTAATGCAAAATTTGATGCAGATTCATTGCTCTACTCTCTGTCATTTTGACTGTGATGGCCACACAGTACACATGCTCACTCAATGGCATCTACCCCCCTGACTGACTAGACTAGCACAGTGAAGTTGTCATTATTTATGCATGCACATTCCAGTCCACTCTCCTTGGCTGCCAGATTACATCAATGTCGCACAAACCATTCTTGTATTAGCAATGGCTGGACTTTCTTCCAGGCAGACTTTGTATGTTTTACTTGGTATAATGCTTTCAACTCACTTTGTAAAACTGGTGAACATGTTTTCCCACTCCTGCTTCCATATCTACGTTTCCTCTCTTCCCTAAAGAAGTGGATCTCAAAGCATAGTCCCTGATCTAGCAGGATCACCATCAGCATCACTTGGGAACTTGTTAAAAATGCAGATTAATTTGTCCCACCCCAGACCTACTCTTGTGGTAGAGGTGTGACAGCCAGCAGTATGTTTTAACAGTCCCCTCTTAGTGATTCTGATGCATGTTCAAATTAGAACCATTGCCCAGTTCTACTGACATAGCTAACATTGCCTGTTAAAAAGCATCATCTCATTGTTATCACTAGACCACAGGTGGCAAACACAAGGCCTGCAGGTTGGATCTGGCCCTCCACCTTGTTTTATCTGACCCAGCACCTTGTTTCTACCTGGTGGCAGCGCTGAGCTCTCGCTTAACTGTTAAGCAGTTACATTTATACAGTCCAAAATTACATTTAGCCCTTTGAAGGCAACTGCGAGACTGATGTGCCACTCCCCGCCCCTGTGAAAATGAGTTTGACACCCCTGCTCCAGACCATAAGTTTCACATGTTTTTTATTTTTTTCTCTCCATTTCTGTGTGCATGCCTTCACTGTGCACTTGTGTTTCCTTCAGTTTTTAAGTGGCTTCATCTTAAAACTTTTTTGTCTTCAGGGACAAACACTGGTTGGTCATTACCATAAGAATGATGTTGAATAACAACTTTATTTTGCTAACCTTTCATCCTTTTATACATCCTCTACATCTAAGTTATAACTAGAATTTGAGCAAGAATTGAACCAAGAGCAAATAGAGTAATGATGTAACTTTATGGTATTTTTTTGTGCTCATTTAATTTAATGTCTATATCTATATCTACCTATCCAACTTCTAAGAAAAGCACTTTTGGGAAGCTCCTTCAAATCCCACCCCAAATATTAAGGATAATGAGAATGTGCCAAATTATGGCTGCTATTAGACACAGGACAGATCCCCAGTTCATTTGCTCTTTTCATTTTCCTACATGTTAACAGGGTAAAAAAATCTAGAACATTTGCTTTAAAAACTCTTCATTCTACAGAAGATGAATACAACTGTTGATAAAATTAGTCCTGTGCAATTCAAGACTTGGGATTTTTAATCTACATAATGTAGGCTACCTAAAAAAAAAAAAAAAACAGGGGGGCTAGTAAATTGGGAAAAAGTGAAATTCTGGTGGCCTGGAAGAAGCATCTTCATGACACAGAAACAAGAGAATAAGGGGCCTGAATGTAATTTTAAAAAGTAAGAAACTTTAAGAGACAAGAGAAGATGAGTCTACTGTGCTGTAGATTCCCTAAATACTTTTGTGTTGTTATCCTATCTATGGAAAATGAAAAACTTAGGGCTTTGAGTACTTCTAGGTAATTATTAAGCTACATTTCTCCCAGTTCACAATGCTTCATGTTTTCCTTAGGGGATGATGTCAAATATAACTCCCAGCTTGAAAAAGAGTTTGACACCACCTGACTAGAGTAATAAAGGCATATCTCATTAGGTGTTATAGAACATATAAAATTAATCATTCCCAGACCCCAAAGAAGAGTTACATCTCACAAATCCTATTATTTCCCCTCAACTTTTATTCATCCCTTCTCCAGTTACATCAGGCTTTCAATACACCTCAGGCCTGGAGTACTATCACAGCTTCCCCAACTGTCACCAGTCAGCCCATATAGCCTAGTTTAATCTTCTTTCAAAATTCCTTTCATGTAATTCCCCTCCTCAAAAGCCTACAATGGTTTCCATTTCCTAACCCATTATTTCGAAACTCTTCTGCCTGGATTTAAGGCTATAATCAGGCTCCATCCCTTGCATCCAACTTTATTTTATACTATTTTCCATCCAGTAGGTCCCCTTCCCCTAGGATAACTGTGAAATTAACTTGCTCTATCTTAGGGAAAACTTAAATAAATAAGGAAAAGAAACACAGACACTGAAATCCCTAACTGCAAAAGTTTATTTACAATTGGAGTTAAGGAATATTTTTAATGCATGCTGAGAAAACAGTAATATTCCAAATGTCTAGGTTACTATCTGATAAGGAATATAAGACAATATTGGAAGAGACTTTGGCACACATGATTATTGGAACTGGGTTATCAGAACACACTATTAGAACCTTATTATCAGAACACTTACACATATCACCTACTTTTACATCACACCGACTTTATGGACAGCTCCTCTAATTTCTCACTAGCTATTTGAGTAAATAACATTCAAGGTTAAACAATAAGACTGGAGATTATAGGGAAGAAATACAGAAGTGGTAAGCATCACAACATTTCAGAGCCTACGTACATGAATACAACATTAAGATTAAGAAACAGTATTTCAATTTTCTTCTGAAACAACTTTTGGCAATGTTCAGCGCATGAGAAGACACTGCTTTGGTCCATCCACTCTTTCCAGTTTTTCAAAGTGTTTCCTGGCATTGCGGATATTGATCAGAGTAGCTGCAGAAGCTAAAGGAAGGGGTAGGGGAGATACCCAACAAGTAAGTACAGTCAGTCAAAGAATGTCTGACCAATAAAAGCAAATAAGCAAATAAAAGAGAGCCAAATCCCTCAACATAGTATGTCACAGACAACACAAAGGAACAGTAGGCCAGGGTTTAATTTTTCTGAAAATGTAGATGTGTTTATATTTTAAACAGAGTTCAACCATCAAAAATTTTCAAAATCTTTTATTTGGAGGCTCACAGTATAAAACCTATTATCTTATGTTATATTTTAATATTAACCTAAGGTAGTAAAAGCCAGTAGGATCAGAGATTAATTTAAACTTTTGGGAACATCCTGAAGATACTGCTAGAACCTCAATCTCAATGGTTGAGATGGATATGGCTATTATGGCATAGAAGCACCAAATACCTCCCTCTATGGCAGTAACACAAATATGGAAATATGGTACTTAGAAATATACAATGACATAAAAAACAGTTCAACATTTAATAGTTCAGAGCTTAGACTGACTAGTCTTTTAAAATGTATACCATATAGGGCATAAATTATACATTTGGGTTCTCTTTTCTTTAAAATCTTCAGATTCACTTACTTGATTTCTGAAGTTGCCAAGAACAAAACATAATACTGTAGAGCCTAAATTATTTTTAAGCTTAAAAATATACATTTATTGAATAGAAAAAATATGTACTACTAGTACTAAGACAGTTTTTTCTGGTAAAAAATATATAGTAAGAAATTTACCAAAATGTACAGGTCAGTGGCCTTAAGTGCATTCATACTGTTGTGCAACCATCCCCATTATAAAATAGATTCTTAGTATCTAATAAAATACCACCTCTAGGACAATTTAATAAATATGTGGCTCTGAACCTGTATCTGCTAAGTTTGAACTTACGAATAGATGGATCAGACATCACAACCATCACATAAGTGTTGGATGTAAAGATATCAATGAAAGCAGCAAAGTTAGAGTTCCTGACTTCCATGCTCTGGAAAGAGGCAGCCAGCTTGCTATGGGAGAAAAGAGAAAAGAAAGTAACAGCAAGAAATTCTTATCTTTTAGGTTAAACATTTTCATAGCATTATACCTTGATTCACCACTTCGTTAAGACAGTTAATCACTAACTTCACTTTGTTTTCCAAGGAAACTCTAATGCTGAATTTAACATGTTATGGAAAGTGACTTAGAAAGAGAGTTAGGACTTGATATTAACTGTGAAATGAAAGTGGGCTTAGACTTAGATCCATGTTTAAAATCATGTTGTAAAAGATTTTTTTTAATTTTAAGAAGCTTTTTAGGTTGAAATTTTCCTGTCACTGAGATTAGTTTTTGAATTGTAGTCACACTGAAATTCAAGAAATGATCCCATTTCTTCGAAAACAAACAAGGTAATTATATCTACACATCATTCAATATTTCTTCTTTAAAATGTTAGCATTAAACATGTCAAAATATCTCAAAATGCCGTTTGTGCTAAGGTATAAAAGTAATAAACACATTATTCTATTGTCTGGACATCAAAGTTTTATCAGAATAAGAATTTTGATTCTTAAATCTTTACTAAATTATGAGATTCAGCCATTCCATCTTCCTATGTTCACAATGTTAGCACTCAAAACTGTATTTAATCAAAGCTGAGACAACATGACTAGACATTTCTAGACTATTTTGTACCATTCCTGAATCAGTATGTCTATTTTAATTACTGTAGCTTTATATAAAATTTTGGTATTTGGTAGGGAAAATTATCCTTCTTTCTTCTTTTTCAAACTCTCTTAGACATTTTTCATTTCTTCCCGAAAAGGATCAAACATCTCAAAAAGGTACTCTACTTAGATACTTTTCATATGCTTCTTTGATATTACTTGAGTTTACATTAAAGGACAGTAAGTTTCATTCACTCAGTCAATTGCAGGCTCCTTTAGAGTTAGTTCTCTTTTCAATTAAAGAAATTATTCTGGATATAGAAGTATGATCCACTATAGTTATTTGAACCTCTCAAAAATAACAAGAATTTTTTCCAGAGATAAACAGATCACATTAGATCTCTTACCTGCAGCTCAGCTTAAACTGCTTAATAATGTTGCTGATTTTTTCAAATCTGTGGGCATCACGCTGCTCTTTACATTGATAGTGAGAAATCACCTATAGAAAAGAACAAAGTCCTTTAAATACATGCAATGTAGTCATATTACCCTCTGCTACTCCTCCAGGCAAGCATTTGTCAATCAGTCTCTTGGTCACCTGATTTTAGGGCAGACATGGCACCTGGCTTACTGTCTCATTTCCTCTGTTCCATATGCTGCCAACATTATACATAATTTCAACAGCCAGTGATTAGGTTATAATTTTATTAGATCATTTAAGTACAATCTATTTTGGCTTGTTGCTGTTGTTCTTTATCACCTAATTTAATCATTAAATGTTCATTTTATTTTAATATTTCACAGGATGGCCTTTGATTTTTAAAAAAATTACAAATCACAAAGGAAAAGTAAATAAAAATTCTTAGCTGCTCTTGAGGTGTACTTCATGTGTTTAATTTTAATGAAGCCTGTAACCAAGTGGCTTTTGGTATTATATTTAAAAATCGTAACTAAAAGATTCTAACTTTTGAGAATTGACTATTTATAAATGAATCTACTCAGGATGGACACCCATGCCAGCTGAAAATACTTACCCTCATATTTTTGGATTTTAATAAAACCAGACAAGCATTTCCTATAGGCTGAATATATAGATATAAAATTTTCTACTAGGAAACAAAAGTGAGTCACTTGCCAAAACCAACAATATAGATATTACTGTATAATTATCATATAGATATTATTCTCCATTTTAGAGAAGGGGAATCAAACTTAGAGAGATTAAGAAATGTGTCTAAAATCACCAAGCATTGGTAGAGCTCAGAAACAAATTATTTACTGTAAGCTGCTCTTAAGAGTTACATTTACTAAGCTGATCAGCAACTACTTATGCAGTGCTTTGTGACATCTCAAATTAATTTGTTACTGTTATTTAAAAATTTTACTTATAAATATAACATTGGTTTTTGTATCCTCTCCCAGGGCTATATATACGGTAGGCTCTAATATAATTAAGATGAATTTATAACAAGAATTAAAATACCAACATGCCTCTTTTTTCCTCCACCTCTCCAGCTGAACTGTTAGCTACGTCATTGAGTTAACTATAACATTTCTTCCCTGTTAAAAGTTTTCAATTCAGTCTTTTAGAGAAAAGGGTGGATACAACTTTCCTCAATAGGGAAATAACCCTCATTTCATAATAAAATTCAATAGGAAACAGGGATAGTTCAACATAAATGAACCATTTGCAGAAATAATCTAAACTGTAAGGCATACCTACAAAAATCTAACTTACTAACTACTCAAGAGCTACAAATCAAAGGCATTCTTTCAGGTCACTTACTGACAATACTACCTTATAAATAATGCTACACATATAACAATGGCAAGAGAGAAGAGAAGGTTTTTTCCTGAAAGTTGTTGTTCTTTGTTGTTCTCTGTTGCCAAATAAAAGAAGGTAAGTATGAAGTCTATCTGCAGAGCAGAAAGTTCTCACCAGAAAAGTAGCTCTTTCAAATAGAAGCACTTCATCAGCCTCAATAATTTCAGCAAAATTCCTTAGGTTCATTTCCAGTTGCTGAACATTGGGAATCAGCTGATAAACAATGCTGGACCAGGCCTAACAGACAGAAGCATGGTATAATATTATTAACAGGTAGCCAGTCCCAGACCTTTGTAAATAAGTAAGCACACTACAACATATGGACAGAAAAATGTGGTGATAACTGAGTCCCAAAAACTGATAACAAATATGATATAAAAGAAATGAGAAAACAAAGCTAAAATTTGATATTTACCCTTCAGTTGGAGTTTTTAAAAAATTTCAAACACTTTGTAAAATGCTGGAGAAAACTTGCATCTAATCCAGTCATGCAACGAGTATTTAAATCCAACAATGTACACTGCACTGAAAATCAGAACCTGATAATGCTATATTTAACATCCTTCTAAGAATCAGTTTTGTGAAAATATCAGTCACATGGACAAATGGCCCCTTCGCTCAATGGGATAACATACGAAATTAGTGGCATCGTCATTCCAAAAGGTTTATTTTCAGCTGTATGAACTACTGAATTTCAAATGGTACGCTGTATGTTTGCTTAAAACTGACTTCATCTAGAGGAGTATGACTAATGAAAAGATGTGAAATTAACCACACCCTCCCTCTATTCTTGTACGGCTCTTTTATTTGAATTTCCATTATAACACTTCTTTCAATCTCACTCTAATTAGTCTGGTAAGGTGTATAGTGTTCTTCTCTCCCCTACAAGAGGTCAGGAACCTGGTCTTAGTCATTTGTGTGTCCTACAGCATCAAGCAGGTACGTGATGAGTGCTTGCAGAATAAAACTTAATATAAAAATTCAAGTTAGCTCTATGCAACATTTATGTAAGAGACAGTAGTGCCATGTCTCTGTTCCAATTAGTTTTATTACTTAGGCATGGGGTTTCAGGTTCCAAGTTCCCAGGTCGGTGTTAATGTCACTGCTGAATTTACCTTGGGGAAGACACCAAAGCTAACCACAGCAGAGACATTGTCACTCACAGCAGTGTTGTGATTAGCCAAATGTCTTTGGTCGTGCTATGTATTGCCATCCTTCACACCGCAGTTGGTTCTTATCAGTGCGTCATGTCCATCGTTATTCACGGTTACCTGTTCTTTGGGAATAAGGCTTTGAGAGAAATTCGGCCCAAATTAATCTAGAACAGTATTTCCAAACAGATATCTCAAAAATTATCTGTTATTTGAGTGAGGCTGGGTCAACATAATATTGGGGGAAAAATGAATTAGTTAAAAAATAAAAACAATGGCTATTTGTTAAAGTCCGATTTGTTTCTTTCTTTTTCTCCTTGGGAAATCAGGTTTCTGTGCTTCTGGTTGTAGATACTTGTGAGATGCAGTTGATACTGTGGCTGTGGCTACCAGTGACATAGAAGGATGTTTTCCCATCTGGAGTTAGACTTGTCAATAGATACCAGAAGCAGTCTGAAGAAAAGGTCTGAGCACAGGAGGACCTAAAGGAGCCAGTGTCTCAAATCACTAGATCAGGAGGAGAAAGGGAGGAAGCAGGATAAGGAACCTATGTGCCAATAAGGTAATTTCAGCTTCGTCCGTAGCACAGCTATTACTGTAACCTCTACAACTGCTGCAAGCAGCGTGGTGTCCATTCCAGCAATGGGATGGATACGCTTTCTGGTTGAAAGAACACTAGTCTCCACTTGTCATGAAAGTGGAAGCTACCAAATTCTAGGCATAACATGTCTCAATTTAAGACTCCCTTCTCCAATCTCTCCCTTAAATATTGCTCTTCTACTGCCATCCAAACTTCAGCAGACTAGCATATATCCTACAGAAGTACCTGAATATTAGACACAGCTCCAATCAGCATTGAGACCAGAGTGAAGTCAAAATGGATGACAGCCAGTGAAACCTCAGCTGTCATGAAGATCAGTGTCAAATTATTCATGACCAAACTGGCTAATTCAGTGTGGCTGGTAGGTACAGTGACCCAATCTATAAGGTTAATTTTGATATTTTTCAAATGATTTATTGTAAATTTTTCAAAAATTCAACATATTTAGATGGCTATGGCAGAGTTTTAAATCTTTTCCTCTTGGTAATACCCTTCTGGCTTTTTTCCATGCTCTAAAATGTAGGAACTCAGAGAAACATACACACCTTATAGAGAGTTTCATCCCAGATCGATGTTCGGAAACAAGAACATTCCAGTGGGCGAGACAGACGCCTCAGATCTTCCTCTCGCTCTTTAAAAATCTAAATTTAAAAGTCCAACATACTGATAAGAATATACAGTTCTCCCCTTTCTTTGCAAAATCTATGATATAATTATTTTAGCACATTTTAAACAGAAAGCATTGCCTCTTTCTTCAGAATTTTTCAATGTGTTCATTACTTCAGAAACTAGGATGGCAGAAATATTTTCAGGTCAGGTCTAAAAATGCAACAGCTACTGGAATTCTTCAGGCCTGTGTTGGTTGTGTGGAGTACTCAGTGAGAGCACTATGTTAAAAACTAAAATTTACTAAGTAGAGTAGTTTTAAAAAAATACATGTAACACTTTAATCACCCAATCTGGGTCATTTTAAGATCGCTATCCCATGTCAAACTTTGAAAATCAAAATATTTTAACCTTTGCAGGTATCTTTCTGTCATGCATGCATATATGCATTGTGTTTGGACTATACAGATATAACACCTCCCCAACACCCCCCCCCCACAAAAATCTATTCATCATGTGTATCTGTGTATGTGACTACAAACATATGGGAAATATCTATTTATACAAATACACACATATTTTCCATGAATGGGTGAGTGTGTAGTAAGTGCATATACACACAGTGATGGTTACTTTTGTGTATTAACTTGGCTAGGCCATGGTATCCAGACATTTGGTAAAACACCAGATTAGATGTTGCTGTGAAGTTATTTTTTAGGAGATATTAATGTCTGAATCAGTAGACTTAAAGCAGATTCCCCTCCTTGATGTGGGTGAAGGCTTTAAAAGGGAAAAACTGCCATCCCCAGGAAGAAATTCTGCCTGGAGATTGCCTCTGGACTCAAGTTGCAGTATCTTATCTTTCCTGCCTCTTTAGCCTACAGGCCTGCCGCAAAGATTGCAGACTTGCCAGTCCCCACAATTGCAGAGTCAATTCCTTAAAATCCATTAATCAATCTCTCTCCCCACCCTCTGCTATCTATCCATCTACACAAACACACTTATTGGCTCTGTTTCTTTAAGGAACCCTGACTAATACACAGACAGAAATTTCTATCTTACTTGAAACTGATGTTTAGGGAAGCAACCTGGTCATTTTTACTTCAGAACTTCCAAGTCTGAATCTTTGGTGAAACAGAACATACTTTTCTTAATTTAGTTTAAAGTCCCACAAAGAAAATTAATGTATCTTTGGAGAGATTCATATAAGTATTTAATCAATCACTAAAATTAGAATTAAAAAATCTGTAATGAGACCATTTGTTGAATGCTCTAGGTTTTCCTATTACAAATTGTGACAGGAAATGAAGTGATTTTTGTAAAGGAAACAAAACAAACAACAGAAAACAAAGAACAGCAAGAACCATATCAAAGCACTCACAATCTCAAGCCCCAAGCTACATACAAATTTTCAGCTAGACTAAAATAAAATTAAAATGAAGTGAGAGAGGGAGAGGGAGAAAGGAATAAAGAGATTAGATACTCGAAGTACTTTTCAGAATTAAATACAGAACTCTGAACAGTGGTTTTTGAAAGCCTATAAGCTAACGTAGAAACAAGAAAACATACCCAAACACTGGAACACTGGAGGCAATACTGTAACTAGTTATGGGAAAAAAGTATTCCTGACCACAACTATTACCAAAAAAAAAAATCCTTTAGTTGAATAAAGGGTATCCTTAGACTCCTAGGCTCCAACCCACAAAGGAACTGTATTCTTCTATATCACCAGTATATTCTAAAACTGTTTTCCTCATGTTTATTCCTTAAAAACAGAGGACCCTCTCTTTTAGCTTAGACTTTAAAATCCAATCCTCTTATTTCATATGAGGCAAACTAAAGCTAGACTATTTTGTGACTTGCCAATGTTAGAGGTCTCATAGCTAGGTTGGAGTTTGCCCTTTCCACTGTGTCTCTTCTGCTTCTGGTTTAAATTTATGTGTACTAACTCCCACGCTAGAAAAGAGGATCAGTACACCATATCAGTGCAGTGATAAGGAACTTGGCATTGTGCCTAACTCAGTGTGGCTAGCACCTGAACTGATGCATAGAGTTTCTGAAGTTAACCTAAGGAAGCTGTGATACTTCTTCATCTGTCCTTGACAGTTACTGCCTGCCCTGAAGGATAGTAACACAGGGGTAGTTAACATACTTAGTGATATTACATGTCAGGTACCTTACCTAATCTTAAAATTATTGTTTAAATAAATACTTTTTCCCTTACCATGAACAATTTGTTTATGAGTGTTTAAAAAAAAAACAAATAACAGAACTTTAGTTTGAAAGCTTATGTGGAGATTTTTTCCCTGAAAAAAGAAAGAAAAATTTACCTATACCTCCACAAAAGTTTACAAAACATGTCCACTGTTTGCTGCAGCACCCTTTCTGTATCTTACCAGGTCCCGTTGGTCCTCCTGTACCAGATCCATTTTGTGCACCAAGCAAAAGATTTTGGCATCTGGAGAATTCTGCAGAATGGCCTCCAGGCATGACTGATAATAGTGCATGTCCTTTTCCAGTTCACGGCTCTCCACATCAAAGACGTAAATCAGAACCTCCACATTTCGGAAGATGTTATCTCGTTGGCTGGTGAAATAATTTTCCATGAAGTTGTCCTGTCTAGTAGGGAACAAAAATCTGGGTAGTAAGCAAGTCCTCAGTTTAGTCACTTGTACTAATGATCTATCCCATGTGAAAGACAATTTCAAGGCTTCAAATTAAAGGGCAAATAATAGCAAATTGGTCTGGCCACAACTTCTTATTTCTTCAGCCTCACCATGCACCACCTTAAGCCTCTCTGTGTTCCAATCATACTTTGACCAGCCCTCGGTTCTCATAGCTCCTGGTCTACCCACCAAGGGTCTTTACATATGCCATTCACTGTGTCTCATGTGCCACTGCTTCTATATCTCATTAACTCCAACTTATCCCTTTAGATTTCAGTGCAAACCATAATCATGGAAACCATTCCTGACCTCCCATATAAATAAATCCAGTCATCACAGGCCCTTATACCAAATCACTGTTCTTTTTAATATTTACAAGTATGATATTACATGTTTGCATGAGTTTTTTAATTAATGGCATTCATTTCCCTAAACACAAAGTTTCATGAAGGTAAGGAATGTGTCTATTACCGTTTGCCATGGTTTCCTAGCTTTTAGCAAAGAGTCTGCCATAGAATAGGTGCCCAGTTACTATTTACTCATGAATAACTAGTCAAAAGATACAAGATAGTGGCAGAATAGGTGGAAGATACACTAACCTCCTCTCAGGACCAAACTGGAATTACAGTTAAATTATAGAAAAATCATCCTGAATAACCAACTGAACAGTAGCTGGAGAGAATCCTCACAACCAAGGACTTACGGAAGAAATACCACCGCCACAACGAGACTGGCAGAAAGTAAGGAGGTGTGAGAGGACAGGCTGGGCTCCCATGGGTGGCAGCATAAGTTCCAGAGGGACATTTCAGTGGCCAGGGGGGTCACCCTGAGAGGTGTAGGGTCTAAACCCCAAGCTGGGCTCCCCAGCCTACAGCACCAGAACCAGAAAGTTACCCAGTTATCACCCAGCTGTGAAGGGCAGCAGGGTTTCTATCCTCCAAGGAGAGATGGCTGAAGACTCTGAGAGCCTCTTAAAGTGCCAATGCACAGGATTTCATTTGCAGCCACTTACCCTGGGTACTGGCAAAAGTAGGGCAGAGTGGACAGGGACACATGAGGAGAGTCTGGGGTTGGTGGGTCTGGGGAGAGAACTGAAGGAACAGCTGCCAGGATCCCTGTGCTGAGTCATTCCCCATACTGCAGAATCTGTTAGGGCAGAGCACTCCATTGCAAGAAGCATCAGTCTGAGGGGAAGCAATAGCCCCACCCACAGGAATCCCTCTTGCCTCATCCTGGGGATGTTAAGCTCTACTGCTGAGTACAGCTGGAGGCTATTTCAGACATCAACCCTAACAGAAACCCTGCAGGCAGAAGCAGACCTTTGGGGAGCTGTGAGATTTTAGCTGACCCTACCCCAGACCCAGTGCCAGTAAAAGCCAGACTTGCTTCTTTAGGCACACATCCAGGCCCATGAGAGGGAGCAACAAGCTGTGAATCACTGATAGTTCCAAACAAGGTGACAGAGCCAGTCACAGCCAGTATCTGACATAAGCTGCACCAGAGTCTTTGCAGATCTACCAAATACATAGAAACAAACACGAAGAGGCAGCCAGAATGGGAAGACAAAGAAACAGGCCCCAAATGAAAGAACAAGAGAATTCTCCAGAAGAAGAACTAAATGAAAAGGAGGCAAGCAATTTACCAGATACAGAGTTTAGAGTAATGATTATAAGGATACTCAACAGCATGAAAAAAGACTTAGAAACCGTAAAAAAAGACTAGTCAGAAATAAAGAACACAATATCTAAACTAAGTAATACACTGATAGGAATTAACAGTATGTTAGATGAAGTAGAGGACTGAGTCAGTGATTTGGAAGACACAGTTAAAAGAAAAAAAACACTGAAGCAGAGTAGCAAAAATTAAAAAAAAAAAAGCCAACAAACTTATTAGCCCTGGGTGGTGTGGCTCAGTGGATTGAGCACCAGGCTGTGAAACAAAGGGTCAAGGTTCAATTTCCCATCAGGGCACATGCCTGGGTTGTGGGCCTGGTCCCCAGTAGGGGGTGCATGAGAAGCAACCACACATTGATGTTTCTCTCCCTCTCTTTCTCTCTCCCTTCCCCCCTCTCTAAAAATAAATAGATACAATCTTAAAAAAAAAACAACAAACAAAATCCCTGGACCAGATGGCTTCACATGAATTTTATCAAACATTCTGAGAAGAACCAACACTTCTCCTTCTCAAACTATCTCAAAAAAATTCAAGATAAGGGAATGATATTAGTGATGCTTGTTTTTCAAGACCAGCATTATTCTAATTCCAAAACCAGATAAATACATTACAAAAAAAGATAATTATGGGCCAATATCCCTGATGAACATAGAGGCTATAAAATCCTCAACAACATATTAACAAATCAAATACAGCATTCATAATCAAGAGGGATTTATTCTGAGAATGCAGGGTTGGTATATCATTTGCAAATCAATAAATGTGCTAAAACACATAATCAAAATGAATAAAAACCACATGATCATATCAATAGATGCAGAAAAAGCATTTGATAAAATCCAACACCCATTTATAATAAAAATTCTCAGCAAACTGGGAGGAGTGGGAACAAACTGAAACATAATAAAGGCCATATATGACAAACCCACTTACAGCTTCATTAAGCTGTCCCCTTAAGATCAGGAACAACATAGGTGTCCACTTTCACTTCTCTTATTCAACATAGTACTGGAAGTCCTAGCCATAGCAATCAGACAAGAAGAAGAAATACAAGGCATTCAAATTGGAAAGGAAGAAGTAAAACTGTCTTTATTTGCAGATGACATGATACATAGAAAACCCCAAAGATTCCACCAAGAAACTACTAAAAATGATAAATGAATTCAGCAAAGTAGCAGGATACAAAATTAATATTGAGAAATCAGTTGCATTTTTATATGCCAATAATTGAACTACAAGAAAGGGGAGTTAAGAAAACAACCCTAATCACAATTGCTTCAAATAGAATAATATACCTAGGAATAAATCTAACTAAGAATGTAAAAACATGCACTTGGAAAATTATGACACTGAAGAAAGAAATTAAAGAAGATACAAATAACTGGAAGCACATACTGTGTTCACTGACAGGAAGAATAAACATCATTAAAATGTTCATACTACCCAAAGCAATCTACAGATTCCATGCACTTCCTATCAAGATTCCAATGACATATTTCACTAGAACTAGACCAAATATTTCAAAACTTATATGGAACCACAAAAGGCCCTGAATAGCAATAGTAATCCTGAGAAAGAACAAGCTGGAGGACTCACACTACCTAATATCAAAGTATACTTAAGGTTAGAGTAATCAAAACAGTACGGTACTGGCATAAAAACAGACAAATACATCAATGGAACAGAAGAGAGCCCAGAAATAAACCCACACATTTCTAGTCAACTAATATTTGACAGAGGAAGCAAGCACATATAACAGGTTCAAGACAGTTTATTCAAGACTAGTGGCAAGGTGGCAGCTGGTGGACCAGGTGGTCCCACATTTGCGTGCAGATAAATGGGGAGGAACAACTGAGGACAAGACAGACCACACAACCCAGGGCTCCAGTGCAGGCAACTAAAGCCTCAAAACCTGACTGAAAAAACCTGTGGGGGCTGAGGTGGCAGGAGAAAGTCTCAACCTCATAGGAGAGTTCATTGGAGAGACCCACAGGGTCCTAGAATGTACACAAACCCACCCACCCAAGAATCAGCATCACAAGGGCCCAATTTGCTTGTAGGTAGCAGCAGAAGTGACTGAAAAGTGAGAGCTGAGCAAGCGGCATTGTTCCCTCTTGGACTCCTCCCCCATATACAGCATCACAACACAGCAACCTGGGTTGCCCCATCCTGTAGAATACCTGAGGGTCCTCCCTTTACTATGTAATAGGCACACTGAGACAAAAAAAAATTGCACAAATGAAAACAAATCAAAGCTCCAGAAAAAATACAACTAAGTGATGAAGAGACAGCTGACCTATCAGATACAGAGTTCAAAATACTGGTAATCAGGATGCTCACAGAATTAGTTGAGTACAGTCACAGAATAGAGGGAACAGTGAAGGCTATGCAAAGTGAAATAAAGGAAAATGTACAGAGAACGAACAGTGAAGGGAAGGAAACCTAGACTGAAATCAAAGGTTTGGAGTAGAAGGAAGAAATAAACATTCAACCAAAACAGAATGAAGAAACAAGAATTCAAAAACATAAGGAGAAGCTCAGGAACCTCATGACAACTTTAAATGTTCCAACATCTGAATCACAGGCATGCCAGGAGACGAGGAAGAGCAACAAGTGGAAAGTTATTTGTAAAAATAATGAAGGAAAACTTCCCAAATCTGGCAAAGAAAATAGACTTCCAGGAAGTCCAGGAAGCTCAAAGTCCCAAAGAAGTTGGACCCAAGGAAGCACACACCAAGGCACATCATAATTACATTACCCAAGATTAAAATGAAGGAGAGAATTTTAGAAGCAGCAAGCGATAAGGGGACAGTCACCTACAAAGGAGTTCCTATCAGACTGTCAGCGGATTTCTCAAAAGAGACCTTACAGGCAAGAAGGGGCTGGAAAGAAGTATTCCAAGTCATGAAAGTCAAGGACCTACATCCAAGATTGCTCTATCCAGCAAAGCTTTCATTTAGAATGGAAGGGCAGATAAAGTGCTTCTCAGATAAGGTCAAGTTAAAGGAGTTCATCACCACCAAGCCCTCATGGTATGAAATGTTAAAGGGACTTATCTAAGAAAAAGAAGATAATCAAAACTATGAACAGTAAAATTACAACAAACTCACAACTATCAACTAAACCTAAAAAAAAAAAAAAAAAACCACTACGCAAACACTAGAATAGGAACAAAAATCACAAAAATGGAGATCACATAGAGGGTTATCAGTGGGGAGCGGGGAGAATCGGGGAAAAGGTACAGGGAATAAGCAGCATAAATAGTAGGTACAAAACAGACAGGGGGAGGTTAAGAATAGTATAGGAAATGGAGAAGCCAAAGAACTTATATGCACGACCCATGGACATGAACTAAGGTGGGGTAATGCTGGTGGGAGGGGGGTTTATGGTGGAGGAGAATCAAGGGGAGAAAAATAGGACAACTGTAATAGCATAATTAGTAAAATATACTTTTAAAAAAGAATAAATTCAAAGTGGGTTAAAGACTTAAACATTAGATTTGAAATGATAAAATTCTTAGAAGACAACATAGTCAGTAAAATATCAGCCATTGCTTATAGCAATATTTTTTCTGATATATCTTCTCAGGCAAGGGAAACGAAAGAAAAAATAAACAAATGGGACTACATCAAACTCAGAAGTTTTTGTGTGGCAGGGGAAATCATCAACGAAATAAAAAGATAACCCACTGAATGGGAGAACATATTCACTGATACACGGTTAACCAACACCAAAAACCACACACAACCCAATTAAAAATGGGCTGAATAGACACCTCTCCAAAGAGGACATATGAATGGTCAAGAGACATATGAGAAGATACTCAACATCACTAATCATGAGAGAAATGCAAATTAAAACCACAATGACACATCACTTCACACCTGTCAGAATGGCTATCATCAATAAATCAACACACAACTAGTGCTGATGAGGGCGTTGGGAAATGGGAACCCTTTTGCACTGTTGGTGGATATGCTTCGTGCAGCCACAATGGAAAGCAGTATGGAGTTACCTCAAAAAATTAAAAATGGATCTGCCTTTTACCCAGTGATCCCATGTCTGGGAATTTATCCAAAGAAACCTAAAACACTGATCAAAAGTGCCACTAGGTTCATCACAGTATTACTTACAATCACCAAGATGTGGAAGCAGCCCAAGTGTCCATCAGTAGATGAGTGGATAAAACAACTATGGGACATTTATATAATGGAATACTACTCAGTCATAAAAAAGAAGAAAATTTTACCCCTTGTGACAGCATAGATAGACCTGGAGAACATTATGTTAAGTGAAATTTTTCCTCAGGTGATACCTTGCTGTTTTTAAATGGTTGTGTGACCTTAGGAGATACATAATCTCACTGCACCTCAGATGCCTTACGTGTAAAAATGACATTAACATCTTATTGCCTAATAGTAAGGAAATTGAACTAATTTTGACACAGATTACAAAATTGGAAGCAATAATAATGAGGAAGGATTTGTATGAAGAAATCTGCTAGTATGTTAAGTGATACATCTCCCAATAATGGAGTCATTATCTTTTGGAATATTTGGCTATTTTTTCTTAACAAATACTTATTGAGCAACTAGTCCATGGCTGGTTCTATGCTGTGAGCTGGGAAACACTGAGCTAACAATATCTATTTTGTGAAGCACTTGGCTATGCTTTTTTATATATATTTTACCTTACTGAATCATCAGAATGACCCTATAAATTGACATCATCATTACCCCTACTGTACAGATGAAGAAACTATGGCTCAGAGAGTTTAAATGATCAATCCAAGATAACACAACAAACAAGGCTGAAATATAGTCAGACATCTTTATTTAATAAATGCAAATTCTACAGAAATTCTTATCTAATGTATTATTATGAGTTATAGTTACTCTAGTGTATACTCCATGCTGAGTATACTAGACATCATGATCACTGCCAGTAGCCTCACAAACAAGTAATCAGATGGTACTTACCCACCACAGTCCCACAGGTTCAACACCAGGTTTCCCAGAAATCGAACATGGGAATGTTCTACATCAACTGGAAGATAAATATGACAAATCTAGTCACTGTAGCATGCGTGGTGAAGTTCAAAATAAGCAAAGCACTAACCCCCAGAATTAAGAAGGACCAAAGTGGAGTGAAATGCTCAAAGCCAAAAGAAGGTGATTTTCAGCTTAGTAGCATGGTTTAGTGGCAAGGTAGGCACCCAAACTGCCCTCAGCTATAGAACTGGCTTTTGTGTAAGTCATTTTACTTTTTAGTAGTTTAGTGCTTAGAGCAGAAACAACCTCCAATTATATTACTAAGGTTAAAACTTCAAAATATAAGACAGAAATGTATACCATTTAATAGCTCTTCCCTGACCAACCTGTCCCTATCAATGCCCTCCACACACACACAAAATATTTAAAACCAAAAAATACCAAAAAAAAAATGATATAACCATATTTACTCCCCCTATTATATTCCTTATTTTGCTACTGACCCAACCAATTTCACATTTGATTCACTGCTATTCCTGTGTAATCTCTCTCAATTCCACTCCTTGTTTTACAACCTGCCACTAACATTAAGGAAGGCCTTTCTCTTCTCAAGCCTACACAGCAACAACAGCTCCGTAATTACCTTCCACCAGGAAGGCTGTACCCACTTTATTTTATCCTATAGGCTACTGCTAGGTTCATCTTCTTAACACCACTTTGAACATGTCACTCCCCGATCAAAAAACTTTCAATGGATCCTCTACATCTACAGGGGGGCATTCAAGGTCCTTCAGAATTTGGCTTCCAATCTACCTTTATATTCCCCAATGATGTACATTAATAATGTCTTTTCCTCCAGTCCAATTTGGTTTATTCATAGTCCTCCCAAACCCCACTACCTCCCCAACCCCCAACAGACCTTCCATCAGGGGTCGCAAACTTGCCGATATGGGCCAGGCCAGTAAGTGTGGGAGAGCAAAGATAATCATTTATGGAAAGTAAACATTCACCCAAGGGGATGACGGAGTGGGTGGCAGTTACTCAGCTCTAGCTTATTTGCCATTCAGGAACATGGGTTCAGGATTAACAGATCTTCGAGTTTTTCAATAGTAGTGGGAAATTCAAACTTTTATGGGGGCTTTTACATATTTATAGCTAATTCCAATTTTCCTAAAACACTGTACAGGCCAAACAAAACACATCTACAGGCCTCAGTGCCTGTTTGCGACCTCTGCCTTACACGTCCCTCCCACTCACCCTATGCTTTGCCTACCCTGTCCATCTGCCTAGAAAGTCCTCCCCACCTTTCTTAGATTCATCTTTTAAGACCCAAGTAAAATCCACCTTCTCTAAAAGCCCTACCTGGCCACTCCCACTTACCGTCATCACTCCCTCTGAATTCATTCAAACAATTATTAAGCATCTACTCTCTGCCAGGCACGAACAGTCACAAGAAGGAATAATAAAAATTCTTACCCTATAAATTAAATTTAGCAACTATCACCTTTAAAATTTATCTGACAGTCAATCAATAACACAGTGGTGTTTCTTCTAGGACTATTTTGAAGTTGTTGCTTAAAGTGACTGCTATCTAGCTTTTGTGCAATTCTACAAGCTCATAAACTCAGTCATAAGCAGCAAAGCATTATTTTTTAAATGGGCATTGGAGTCATACAGTTCTTAGTTCAAATGCCAGCTCTACTTCTCTGTGTGACCTTGGGCAAGTCACTTAACCTCTAAGTATTAGTTTCTTCTATTAAGAAAGCTAGAAGGCATACTACTGCCCTTACAGGATTATTGTGAAGATTAAAAGGGTTATCATACATAAAGTGCCTGGCACATAGTAGGTACTCAAACTACTTCCCTTCTCCCCTTTACTTCCCCCTCCTTGGAAAAGGAATCATATCTTACATGTCTTTGTATTTCCAACAGAGTCTACGAGAGAGTAGGTGCTCAAACTGCTATTAATTTGAAGACTATGTAAACGGTCTAGTACTAAAAAAAAATGGAAAGAAGTGCTACTGAGAAAGGGAAAAACAATAACAAAAGTGACAGGATTCAGTGACTGTTTAGATATGGAGCACATGGGATAGACATCTGGTTTCTATTCCCATTATCACAGATAAAGTGACTAATGGCCCCATTGCCAAATCCAGTGGACTTTTTAGTCCTTATCTTACCTTCTACAGTACGACACTGTTGACTACACTTCTCAAAAAATTCTCTTCTCTCAGCATCTGATGTCATACCTACAACCTCTCTGGCAGATCCTCCTTCACAGGCTCCTATTCTTCTTTCTGTCCCTTAAATGTTAGAGTTCTTCAGGATTCCATCTTTGGTGACCTACTCTTTCTCTATGTATTCTCCCAGGCAAGCTAGTCTATTTGTATTATTTTATTTACCATTTGATAACTGATAACTCATAAATATGTATCTCTAATACAGATTTCTCGTCTCCCTTTCTGAATCATATATTGGACATCTTCACTTGATTAAACCACAAGTATCCCAAACTCAGTGTATCCAAATATAACTCGTCATCTTCCCATTCTTCCCACAAAATCTATTCCTCTTCCAGTATTCTCCATCTTAGTGAATTTAACCAGCTGTCTAAGCCAAAACCTTAGCTTCATTGAGTCTACTCTTTTACCCCGCCATCCCCCCCCCCAAACCTATCAGCAAGTCCTGTTGACTCTACCTCTTAAATACATCCCAAATCCACTGGCTTCTCACCATATCTATGACCACCACCCTAACTCAAGTTAATATACCATGATCTCTTACCTGGTCTACTAACTTGTTAACCTGTTTCTACCTTGGCCTACCCCCAATCTATCCTCCATATCACAAATATAATGATCTCTCCTAGATGCAGATTTTTATCCCAGTTCTCTTTTAAAAGAAAAAAAAAATTCTCTGTATATGTATGATTGTATATGCCTAGGGAAAAAGGCCAGAGGGTAGCTTCAAACTACTAATGGTGGTTGTTTCTAGGAAGTAGGCCTGAGAATAAGGAATAGACTTTCTACACTTCTTTGATGTTTGAATTTCTCACAAGTATTACTCTTGTCATTAAAGTTGAAAATTAAAAATAATAAAATGTGACCATTTTACTTTTCTGTTTGAAATACTTTAGGGGCTGCCCTCTACCCTCAGTTCAAACTACCTGACATGGCTTATACGGCACTTTATGATCTAACCTCCACTTTGTCTCCCTCTTAGTCTCATGTCTCCTATATGGCCCTCTGGCTTTCCTAGTCTTCTTGTCCTGCTGTTATTAGAGCAACTAAAAAGAATTAAGAACAGAGCTTTGGGAAATCACATACACTTATGGGGCAGAAAGAAGAAAATATTCTTTAAAAAGGGGGAGGGATGTTTAAAGATAAAGGAAGAAAACCAGGGTAATAAAAGCATTAAATAAAAGCCAAGGGAACAGAGAATTTTGAGAAGGTAAGAAGTCTCAGAGCTGTCAACAGTGTTTTAGACTAAAATACTTCATAGTCATATTTTTATTAAGAAGTTTACTCTTCCAACAACATATTTTCAAAGCCCCCTGATAAATTCATTATACTACCACTCTGCATCCTTACTTCAAATTTCAAAACAAAGTAGGCTCTAAGTTTAACAAAATACAACTGGATTTTTTCACCAATAACAATCTAGAAAAACAGTAAACATTAAAGGTGATGTAGTATTTTTGAAATACTCTTGTACTACTTTTAAAGAAAACAAAAAAATTGCATGAAAAGGAAGAGCAAGTAAAAATCAATGTACTATGGGTATTTTTAATTAGTCTACAAGTTAAACAGTAGAACCAGACCTTTCTTGAGCAATGATGAACTAGCTAATGAAACACAAACACATTAAGACTAACATAATATTTTAAAGTATAGTTTTACTACCTTTAAAGAAATGTAGTAATTACTAACAAAGTATTATCAATAAAGGTCCCACTTGAGATATCCGTAAGGGAAAAGCTCTGTCTCATTCACAGTGCCTGGCACACAGGAAGCTCCAAAAAGGCACTTGTTGAAATAAATGGCTTGCTTTAATGTATATAGAGTCATATAATTTGCAACACACTGAGTTGCAAGACTATTCACTAGACTTAGGGTGTTCCATCAACTCTGCTAACTAGCTGAATACAAAAATATTAATTGAACTAGAAAAAAAGGCACTTCAATAAAATGTGCAGAATTTAAAACACAAAGAGAAAGTAGTCTTCATGGAATTGTGGTTGTAATATAACAAATAGAGCAGGAGCATAGACTGACATTCTAGCCCAAATGCTTACAAGTTGAGTAAGCTTAACTTCTAGATCATACTGTCTTCATCTATTAAAATGAAATTATTGTAATATAAGGACTAAAGTAAATAAAATAGCATGCAATAAACATTAGCTTCCTCTAATCTAAAACCATATGATTATTAGGTCTAGATATTTAGCTTGGAAGAACAGAAAAAATAAAATTTAGCAAATCAAGACAAGGATAAAACTGAACAGGTACCTTCTAGAAGGAAGTCTCTTGAGGTATGACAGGCCAAAGGACCCTATCCTGACCAAAATTTTTGACGAACTACTTAGATCAAAACCAGCGGAGATGCTTATCCAATGTACAAATTGTACAAAGGCTAGGAGGAATGGCTAACATATCAGATAAGAGAATAAGTAGCTAAAATAAAAATAGGATCCAACCTCTTTCCTACAGATAAGGTAACTGAGGCCCAGTGAGACGGTGACTTGTTCTGGACTTCAGTTAACAAACACTGGGTTCAGGAACATATCATGGGCTAAAACAAATAAAACTGAATGATTTAATACAGGTAAACATTTTATTCTTAGGTTCAAAATAGTAACTGCACAATAATCAGGAGAATATGTGTTTTAATAATAATATATATGTGAAAAGAAATTGGGTATTTTTTAGTATGACTCATTCTAATGAAAGTCACTCCACAAAAAGAGAGCTAGACTGTGCTGCCCAGAACAAGAGATATAACAGTCCTGCTGTGCCCTGATTAGGCCACATCAATATTCAGGTCTCAGCACTTTAAGAAAAATGTAGACATGTTCAAATAAGTCCTTAAAAAGTCTTCCAAATAATGTCAGATGAGGAATAGATGAAGGAACTGAAGATGTTTAGCTTAAGGAAGGTTAAGAGTTGGGAGGGAAAAGATAGCTAGGATAGACTGAGACATTAATTGTGCTGAAATATTTGTAGAGGCTCAAGAGAATGGAAAGGGGACAGCTAACAGAAGTAAAGGGAAATAGACTCAGGGTTGTAACTAAGCAATAGCTTTCTAAACATTAGAGCTGCTCCAATCCAGAGTCTATACTACACTCCCAGCACTTTAAGAACAGAAATGAGGTTTCCTTCTCCTTGGAATCTCAGCATGTGGAACATAACGTGTTTTAAAAAGATCTGTTGTTCTTGAAAGCACAGTGAGATCCTTATGAAGTAGTAGGTGACTTGTCTCTAAAAGCATTCAAGATGCTTGAAACTCAGATCTGGAATCTCTAAAAGCCAGATGGGGCAATGGTTTCATCACCTAGAAGCCAAGGATCAAGGCAGAATCCAGAAATGCTTGCATGCTGCAAAATGAAATGGCATTACATCCTACAGACAAAAGGGGTCTCTCAGGAGCATGGATCCACTGGCAGCCCAGCTAGCCTATACTAAGAAGCCAGATTTAATATTCAAACCATAAAGGGCAATGAATCATTTCTCAAGTCAAAAATAGAACTCCAGTGAGAACACTGATATCCAGGAAGAGAAGCAGCAGAGTACAGATTAGGTTAACCTCCCTCTCACAAACCCCCATCCCCAGCAATTTACCTTTTAATGAAGACTAGCACTAACTACTGCTTTAAAAAAAAACTTTGGTGATTTTATTGCTATACTTGTTAATACCTATCAATTAATTTCCCTTCATATAATGACAGTTACAAAAACCTCCCCCAAAAAACAAATAAACAAAAGGATCCCTATGCTTGTTTCAGAAAGAGCAGGATAAAAAAGAAGTTGGGCAAAGGCATCCTGCTTGGTAAGCAACCTAGGAAAGAAAGAGCCACCCCAACAAAGCAAGCAGCATTAACCAGAATCAGGCCACACACCTTGAGAAGAAATGGAAAAAAAGGGGAAAACATGCTGCAAAAGATACCTCTCAACCGCTGCATCCCCAAGTAACTGCAACCAAGAGTGTTATGCAAATCATTAATAGTTAAGGTCACCTGACTTTACAATATGATAAAACATCTTACTTGTTGCACCAAGTCGACGTGTGTCTCTGGCAATATAATTTGCAAAAATAATAGATCTCATGCTGGTCTTACCAGACCCACTTTTACCCATCAACAGCACCTAAGGACAAAGTGGGAAAAATAATGAAAGAAGTTAGCAATCTAGAGCAAATTAAGTCTAAAGGGATCTATTTCTCTCCTGTACTTGATGTTTTACTGAAGTGACAGTACCAACAACTTTGTCCAGCTACTGATAACTAATTCCTCAACCAACAGTACTGGCAGAGGTACCTAGAATTCCGGGGGCCAGGTACTTAGCTGTCATGAGTCACACATCCTCTTGGCAATAGAATTGCAGTGAATTTATTATGCTATTAATACATGCTATCATACGTTCAAAATTATTTTAGAGACATACCAACTTCAGAGGAAACTGAACCCTGATCTCTCATAATCTAAGGTTTTAAGCACTAAACCAGGGGTGTCAAACTCATATGCACCAGAGGCCACATCAGCCTCACAGTTGCCTTCAAAGGGCGAAATGTAATTTTAGGACTGTATACATGTAATGACTCCTTAACGAGAGCTCAGTGCTGCCGCCAGGTAGAAACAAAGTACTGGGTTGGATAAAACAAGGTGGAGGGCCAGACCTTGTATTTGCCACCTGTGCACTAAACTATAGGGCAGGAGATTTTAGTGTAACAAAGTTCTTCCTTCTGCTCAACATCAACATTCCCATCTCTGCCACTGATCTCATCCTTTCTACTGACCTTCATGATTTTGTTCATTACTATCTTTCTTTTCAAAAGTGTCCCACAGCCAACACAGGATCAAGCCCTTAAACTATATATAACCACCTCCTTGATCTGGCTTATTTACTCCTCTGCCCTTACCTTCTGACCCTCCTGGTCTAGACTTTTACAGTCCAGCCATACTGAACTGAACTGGGTGTTGTTCCTTCGGTTGCTCCTGTATCTTCGGGGACCCTGCTCAATGTCTTTGTTTCATGTTATATTCTCTGCCAGTAACTTTCCATTCCCTTTCTTTAACCAAGTTCATTCATCCTTCAAAACTTGGTTCAGTGATCATCTCCTCAAAAAGCTTCTGACCTCCATTCCCTACACCAGCTTAGGTATGTCTCACCTCTCTCCTTCTATGACACAACTTTTTAAATTTTATTTATTAATTGATTTTAGAGAGAGAATAAGGGAGGGGGAGAGAGACAGACAGAAAGGCAGACATACATAGATTTGTTGACTTATTTATGCATTCATTGGTTGATTCTTGTATGTGCCCTGACTGGGGGATTGAACCCACTACCTTGGCATGTAGAGATGATGCTCTAACCAATGGAGCTACCCAGCCAGAGGGATGCTCTTACAGTACTGCAAAGACCATAACACATTGCAGTTATCCATTTTTTTGGTCTTAGGTCCTGAATGACAGAGAGCATCGAGCCCCTTTGTATCTCCAGTGTCTAACATATAACAGATGCTCAAAATGTGTTCACCAAATGAATGAACAAGCTATCAAAACAAAGGTATAAAACAAGGAAGTTATTAACAATGAAAACTGTCCAATGGAAAGGTTGGCCTTATGAAGGTGAATAACCTTCCTGTCAATGTCAGCATTGTCAGCATAATGAAGACAGAAAAACACCTGTCAAAGATGCTACAGATTCTTGCACTAGGAGGGAATTGGATAAGGTGAATTTTAAGAGTCTTTTCAAATTTATTGAAACATAAAGTTCCGATTACATTGCTTTTCAAATGAAAGGGGGATACATACATGTTCTAACTTCAATACTGAGATAATTTATAAAAATTTCTAATTACAAATATAGGGAGCATTAATGAAAGTGTGCTGCACTCAAGTTCAATTTAATTTAGTTTCATACTTTATTACACTAAGGAACTATTACTGATGAGACAATCTAAAGTTGTTACAAAAAAGTTTTGGTGTTATTCTTATTCAAGCCTAAATTTCTGATATTTTTAGACATCCTTGTTGATAGCAACTTTAAACAGGCTCATCAAGAACATTCTCTTAGCAAACTGGAGTTTTTTATATAACTGAATTATTAAGTTTAGAGTAAATCTGATACATGTCCTCTGTTCTTTAAGAAATCTAACCTCAATTACTTCTGCAGAACTTACCAAGGTTAACTGTGTTAGGTACTGATCTAAATGCTCTATATGTATTTGCTCATTTAAACTTCCTAACAACCCTATGAAATAGGTAATATTTTCACCATTTTACAATTGAACATAAAAACTCAAAAATTTCAGAAATTTGCTCTAGAGCTATGCTATTATAGATTTTGCTTAAACCCTAAGGGGGCGGGGGGTACTACAGAGTACAAGGGAAGGAATGTTCAATTCCACCTGGAGAACTCATATAAGACCTTATAGTGGTGACATCTGAGTTGGGTTCAACATCAATGTGCAGGTAGAGGCCTGTGTACTGTGTGCGGATGGCTTGCACAAAATGCAAATTAATTTGTAAATTTGGAGAAAAATTCTGTATAGCGATAAGATGCATAGGTATGGCAGATGATTTAGTCTGAAATCAATCTGTAAAGCACATTCAGTGCCATGAACTCATTTGGATTTTATTCTATGGGCTTTGGGAAGTTACAAAAAGTTATTAAGTATGTGAATGACCCAATTAAATTTATATATCAGAAAAATTAAATCAAGTAGCAAAGAAAGAGACAAGAGTCAGGGAGAACATTTAGAAGGTCCCTTAACAGTCCAGGAAAGATGGTATACATACACCACAAATAATAATTCCTGACTAGTAACTTCTTACCCTTAACTTCATGTTTTTGATGTACCTAACCCATCTTACCTTTTTCTTCATGGCTGGATTTGGCAGCACCCACCTGCCGACATAAACCAAGAGACAGAGTTTCCATGATCCAATTGCCTTAGAAATTGGAATTAAATAAATACATATAAGTGTAGAGATGTACAAGAGCATGTTTGGCACAATAGCTGAGTACAGTTGTATGTGGGACCTTATTTTGAGCAGAGGCCCTCATTTTCCTAAATTAGAAGACTGGGTTTATGCTCCCTATTCCCTAATTACATGCTCATGAGAGAGCACCTAGTTAAGATTTGTTTAGAGATATAAATGAGCTGTTAAATTTCAAGATTCAATTTTTCATAATCTTAAAATAATTTTATCAAAGCAACATACACAAATGCTTTAATAAATCAAATAACATTGTCATATATAAATGCCCTCTTTTTTAAGCTAGCCTATTTTAAAAATCTGGGAGCATCTTTATCCCTGCAGCTATCTCAAGTCATGTTTCTTTCACTCATTACGGGCACAAAGTATATAAAATACAGGACTCGATTTCAGGTACAAATTGGCACAGAAAGCATTCTCAAGCCACTGATCTCTGCCCAGACAATACCAACCCTCTTTTTAGTCTTATCCTCAATATGAGGATGCCAAATCTCCTTTACTGATAATTCAAAACAATGCAGAACTTACTTCGAACACACTTCCCAAGACTCATATTAGGCCTGTCCCTGTCTCAAGAGTTCTTTTGGCCCAGTTACCAACCAATTATCTATAGTTTACCCTGTCACCAAAAGTATGGTACCAATTACCTTACTGTTAACCACAAGTAAGCTAGCGTGGGTGGTGAGTTCTAATTCACAATACTGTGTTCAGTTAGAAACCCCTCCCCCCAGATTTGGCATAATACCCTTCACCCACCCAAGCGATCCTTCCGGTTCCCCTATGGGAGGATCCATTCTCGGCCCCAGATTCTCTTTCTCCATCTTTTTCTCAGAGTCAGATTCTTCCATCGTGCAACAAGTCGTTTCCAGTCCCTTCTAAAACCGCAGTACTCTTTTCCTTTTCTCCTTGTTCACCTCCTTAGCCGCCTATTTTTATCGCATGCGGCCCTTCAGCCTGCTCTATTCGTGCCCTTGCCTTTGTCCACTGGGGGCTGCTTGCCCCACGATTATCTTTACCACCTTAAACTTGGCCGCAAGGCAAGGCCACGCTGGCCAGCTCAAAGGCTAAGTGATCCGGTGGTGCAAAGGAAGAGATGGAGGGCGAGAGGGAAGGGGGAGGTCTCAAGTTGGGGCCTCACACCCCAAGGTCTCGAAACCCAAAGGTGACTTCACCCGCAAAGTGGTGGGGACAACCAAGGCAGACCAGGTAGAAAGAGCAGATTCATGTACGCACTAAGTGACGAACGCCTCTCAGCCAGCTCGTTGTTCCCAAGCCCGCCCTACCGGGAAAGACCACCGGTGGCGACGTTTACGACCTCACCGCCCGCCCTTCAGGAATCCGGATACCTCTCTGCAGACTGCGGGCCAGGATCACGTGGCCACCTGCCGTAAACCAGGAACAGGTCTTGTGACTGCCGCTACTGAAGGGGCGGGGGCTGGGAAGAATACCATAGAAACTGCACAGAGAAAGACACAGTGCTGCTGGTCCACATCACGTGGCCCTGGGTCGCTTTACGCCAGGGCTTATGGGGGGTCCAGCTAACTGGCTGGTGTTTTCCTGGTGAGCCTGCAGGGGCCTACCCACCACCGACCGCGGACAATTAAAGGAGACGGTTGTAATTCCAGTGCCTCACAATTAGCTCTCTCTCTCTTTTTTTTTTTTAACTGCTATTTTACTATTAAACGTGTTTGGTGGGGAAGGTCCAGGATTGTCTTTATTTTTCTGGTTTTTAAGTTTCTATCTTTTTTATTAGTAGTCCCTGTAACCGACCTTATTATTAAATGAGTTAGTATCATTTAAAGCGATTACAAACTTTGTCTACCAATTGCGCAATAAAGGTTATTGTTGGGACCAGTGGTTCATAAGGGTTTTTAGATATACACTCATCTCCCCTCTTGTTTAAAACTGCAAGGGGAATAAAATTCAATATACTATAGTAAGAAGTCAGTAAAGTCTAAAATTGATAACAAATGTCTACTGATAAATATACACTGGTTATATTTAGATATGGAGACCACCAGAAAAAAATGGCCATAAGAGTTAAAAGGGATTGCTTCTGGGGAGGGGCTGAGAATAGGAAGTTAGGACACTATTGCTTTTCATCTCAAGCCCTTCTGTACTTTTAGTATACATAAATGTATATATAAAATACATTTATATAAATACTTTGTATATATGGTGAAATTATACATATATATTTAAACCATGTATATATATTACTTGCTAAGAAAGAAAATGAAGGACCCTGGTTGGTGTGGCTCAATGGATTGAGCACTGGCCTGTGAATCAAAGGATCGTAGGTTCAATTCCTAGTCAGGGAACATGCCTGCATTGCTGGCCAGGTCCCTAGTAGGGGGCACGTGAGGGACAACAACACATGGATGTTTCCCTCTGTCTTTCTCCTTCCCTTTTATCTAAAAATTTTTTTTAAAAATCTTTTAAACAAAAAAAGAAGGAAAGAAGGAGAGGAGAAAGAAATGGAGGAAAGAGAAAGGTAACTGAACAGGGACATGGTGCTTTCTGCTCCCAGACTTTCCCATTTGCCATCCTATGTGATCCCTTGTCACCATAACTACCATACAACAAGAAAAACGTATTCTATCCTGATCACAGGATTCCTTACCCCTATCACTCATTAATTAGCTTCCTTCTCCCTACCAGCTGCCTCTAAACCAGCTCCTGATCTTTTCCTGAGTGTTGAAAAACCCTAGGCCTCAAGCCTGGAAGTCACTTTAGATTCATTGCCTTACATCACAAAACAGTGAGATTAAGTCATGGTTTGGGTCAAAGAGTAACAGTGAAAACAGATTTTATTCAATAACTATTGACAGTAGATGGAAAAGCTGAGCTCCATTCCAATTTGTGCAGAGGTAATTGAGTATTTTAAAGGGACAAGGAGGGAGGGGGAGAGCTAGGCCTCAGTAGAGTCAGAGAAGTGAACAATTACAAAGGGTCAGTCCATAAAAATGTGATTAAGCCAGTTGTGTCTGCTAGTTGGCAGTTACGAGAGTTACGAGTCTATCCTCCCACAGAGACTGGCCCTAACCTTCCGGATGATTACATTTTAAAGGAATGACTCTCGGGTCCTTCAGAAGGACACTTCTGAGTTGTAAGAGACTCATATTGTAAGCCCTTTTTACTAAATGCTCTCCGAAAAGTGGGTCAGGGGCCTACCATCAGACTAGAACAAACAGTAAATCCTCCTTGTAGGGTTGAGCTTTCTCAGACAAGCATTTTAACTAAACATTGGGGTTAATGGGGGGCTGGTGTTATAGGACAGGGACCATCCTGGAGCAGGTCTGCCTCAGGCCAGCCTGTACTATGTGGGTTATTGACTTCGTGTAGGAAAGATTTCACAACACGAGTCCGGGTGATTTTGAGAGTATACTTATTAAAGTTGGGGACAGTGAAACAAAGGAAAGGCTTAGGGCAGAAGAAGCAACAGGAGAGTAACAGGAGAGAGTCTAGGCAGTGCTCTACCTTGGCTCCCTAGAAACATTATAGAAGAGGAGTGAGCCAAGGCAGGGTAGCTGTTAGCTTACTGGGAAGTCAGAGAAAAAAGGGGGACTTGGAGACAGGATCAGGGTGTAAGCCCACTACTCCCCTGGCTGCAAAGTCTTGTGGGGACCCTGAGAGTCTAGGAAGTAAAAAGTTTGCTTACAGAAAGAGGCATGGGCATGCTCTAGAACAGGCCCATACTGATAACTTTCATTTTGAGGGTTTTATCTCTCTTCTGCTGGTGAGACACTTAAGGGGAGGGTTTCAGTAGAATGTTTGTCAGCTTTCCAGGTGCATTTTCAATATGCTGGTGCATCAAAATGAGTATATAGGGGAGTTTGAGATTATTCTCTGGTCAGCTTTATTGTTTTATTTTCTGTCTGTCTGTCTTTAATGTGGTTTTTGTTATTTGTTCATCTGACTTCATCTGTCCTTGGATTTAGCTGGCACAAATGGCATTGACTGGGTCTCCGTTCACTATTTTCCCCGCCTAGGGTGATTTAAGCTACTGATTCTCTGGTTAAGCAGGAAAGGTATAAACTACCTACTCTCAAATGTCCTTGGTTAGGGGAGATAAGGTCTTGCAATTCACAAGCTGGCTATAAGTTGCTCAAATTGTTTAGCTTTATTTAATTTTCTTGTTTCAATTTCCCCATTCCACTTGCCCAGGAATTTTCCTAGCTTCTTACTATCCTGTCTCAATCTTACCCCCAAATGGCACTCATTGTAAGTAATACGTGCTTGTTGTGTAAAGGCAGCTTTCCAACATAAACTTCACCCCACCCCAACCAGACTTCACCAACCATATTATCCCCTTAAACCACTCTGTTATAAAAATTCACAGTCTCCCTGTTGCTAGTCTCCCTTTATCCCCTTGTCCAAATCACCACTTTTTTTCTACCCACTTTCACCACTTCTATCAAGGTCCATGAAGAACAGAGGAAGAAAGGGAGGAGAAGGGATGAAGATGAAAAGGGGGAGAAGTGGGAAGAGAGAAGGTAGAGGGGAGTAAGATGGAGAGGAAAGAGGAGGAATAGGGGAAGAAGGATGGTTGTGGAGGAAAGGGATTTAAAAAATGACTGAAGAAATAAACCAAATTAAGAGTTAGTGACAAAAAATGATGAATAAGATTTTTGGCACAATGCATTCCTATGTGTTCTAGAAGTTAAGATTCTGGTTTCCATGCAGACATCTGTGGTTGTTTATTTTTACATTTTCATTAAAGAATCTTAGATAACAGATGAAGTTTGCTTTTTATTTTTGTGAAATTAATTTATAAATTTTTTATTATAGGTCCTTTTCAGAAAGCTCTGCAGAGTTATTCATTCATTCAACAAATATTTTTTAAGCAGCCAGGAACTATGTTACATAATAGAAATACAAACATCCCTCTGTTCCAGGTCCCACTGCCTATCAGTACTCCTATCTAAAATGTATCCCCACTAAACTCTTATACACACAAACACATCAATAAATCACATCCCACCCCATATCTTTTCAATCATCCAGCTGAGCAAGTAAAAGTACTATAGACCCCTAAGATCCAATATAATATGTTTCCTTTTACTATTCTAATTAATTTTGTCATTTTTATCCTCAAACATGCCCATGAGTCTCCAATTCCCAAACCATCAGTCATAACTTCCATGAAGGACATGGAAGTTATGTCCCTACCTCTCCTCCACCCTCCCTTTCTCCTCTGATCCCATAGCTATCACTGCTACTTCTCAGAACCCTGGGTGTTTATTGCTATATCTTGCTGTCAGCTCTTTTCTCTCCATTCCCACCCATTTGCTTGAAATACCAGGAATTGATCTTTCAGTTAACTAGACTTAAGGATTTGATAAATAAATTCTAATAGAGGTACTTTTTGTTTTCTTCCTAGCATGTAAGGAGCTTAGAGATTGCCACTCCATACTAACAACAAATAAAAGGCTGACCAAATTGAAACATCCATAAGTTTTCTTAGAATTCATCAGAAACAGTCACAGGGAAAACTGATGCCCCTAAAGTTAGAGGAACAGGCAGATATAGAGAATAATGAGAGACTTCTGGCAAAGATGGAGGAATAGCTGGACATGCTATGTCTCCTCTCACAACCAAGATTAAGGGCAACAAAAATATAGAACCAAAAAAAAAAAAAAGAAAGAAAACCCAACCAGGACAGAGAGAAAATTGAATTGTGCGGGAGTCCGACAACAATGATTCACCCAGACCAGTAAGAGGGGCAGAATCAGCGGCCGGCAGAGTCCGCGGCTGGCAGAGTTGGATGACGATACGATAAGCTGGTGGTGGTCCCGGGCCCACAGTCACTCCAGGCGCACAGGTGGCCAAGTGGACAGCGGACACACATTCGCACACAGATAAACCAGGCAAAAACGGGCAGCAAGTCAGACTGTGCAATGCAGGGCCCCAGCACTGGGAAATGAAACCTAAAAGCACCCATTGAAAATACTTGTAGGGACTGAGGTGCCGGGAGGGAGTCCCAGCCTCACAGGAGAGTTCATTGGGGAGACCCACAGGGTCCTGGAGCATGCACAGGCCCACCCACCCGGGAATCAGCACCAGAGGGGTCCGGTTTGCTTGGGGGAAGCAGTGGAAGTGACTAAAATCTGGGAGAGAGTAAAGCAAGCGCCATTGTTCCCTCTCGGACCCTGCTCCCACATCCAACATCACAACCCAGCGACTGCACTGCCCCACCCTGCTGAACGCCTAAGGCTCCGCCCCTCACTACGTAACAGCCATGACCAGACAAAAACAGCAGCAACAAAAAAACACCAACGATGCCTCAAAAGGGAGAACAGACCGAGGCCCCAGAGCTAATTCATCTGAGCGACCAGGAGGTGGTCAACCCATCAGATACAGAGCTCATAGCACTGGTAGCCAACCTATCAGAAGCACAGTCCAAAGCTCTGATCATTAGGAAGCTCACAGAATTGGTTGATTTTGGTCGCAAATTCGAGGAACAAATGAAGGCTACAATAAGTGAAATGAAGAAAAACGCACAGGGAACCAATAGTGATGGGAGGAAAACTGGGACTCAAATCAATGGAGTGGACCAGAAGGAAGAAAGAAACAACCAAACAGAAAAGAAGGAACAAACAAGAATTCAAAAAAAAAATGAGGAGAGGCTTAGAAACCTCCAGGACATCTTTAAACATCCCAGCATCTGAATTATAGGGGTACCAGAAGGGGAAGAGGAAAAGCAACAAGTGGAAAACTTATTTGAACAAATAATAAAGGAGAACTTCCCCAAGCTGGCAAAGGAAATAGACTTCCAGGAAGTCCAGGAAGCTCAGAGAGTCCCAAAGAAGTTGGACCCAAGGAGGAACACACCAAGGCACATCATAATGACATTAGCCAAGATTAAAATGAAGGAGAGAATCCTAGAAGCAGCAAGGGATAAGGGCACAGTCACCTACAAAGGAATTCCCATCAGACTGTCAGCTGATTTCTCAAAAGAGACCTTACAGGCAAGAAGGGGCTGGAAAGAAGTATTCCAAGTGATCAAAGTCAAGGACCTACATCCAAGATTGCTCTATCCAGCAAAGCTTTCATTTAGAATGGAAGGGCAGATAAAGTGCTTCCTGGATAAGGTCAAGTTAAAGGAGTTCATCATCACCAAGCCTTTATTATATGAAATGTCAAAGGGACTTATGTAAGAAAAAGAAGATAGAAAATATGAAAAGTAAAAGGACAGCAAACTCACAGTTATTAACAACCACACCTAAAACAAAAGCAAACTAAGCAAACACCTAGAACAGGAACAGAAACACAGAAATGGAGATCATGTGGAGGGTTATCAACAGGGAAGTGGGAGGAGGAGAGAAGGGAAAAGGTACAGAGAATAAGTAGCATAGATGGTGGGTAGAAAATAGGGGAGGGCAAGAATAGTGTGGGAAAAGGAGAAACTAAAGAACTTATGAAACATGGACATGAACTAAAGGGGGGAATGTGGGTGGGAGGGCGTGTGCAGGGTGGAGGGGAATGATGGGGAGAAATGGGACAACTGTAACAGCATAATCAATAAAATATAATTTAAAATTAAAAAAATAAAAATAAAAAAAGAATAATGATACTATCCAGAACAGAAGCCTACACACACAGAAACCTCTATAGGAACCATTACTGGGGTAGGAAAACCTGAATTGCATTCATAATTTTCTAGACAAGTCTGAGAGCTAAAAACTCCAGGGCAGTTCAGTTGTAGAGGTCCTCCACTCTTTTGTTAATTTTACCTCCAGGAACTATACTAGATCCTAACAGTGAATATCAGAGGAAAATATTCTCTTGCCACTGGCAGTGGGGGGGGGGAGTAACCATTTTTAAGTACAGTAGATTTTCTTTTCATCTTAACAAGGCCTGCTCTCAAAAGAAACTATTTTACTACTGCCTAACCTTCCAGGATTTTATCAGTGCCTAGCCTACCTGAGGAAAGGGAAATATGCAACTCTAGCCTACTCTAAATATCCTGTCCCACTTAAAAGGGAAAAAATACCCTGAAAAGCACTGGTGAAGTTCACGGTCTAGGGACAAAGACTGAGACCTAATTATAGGGCTATAGATTAATATCCCCCTTCCCCACACATTATCACCGCATTCCTAAAGGCTTATTTACCAAAGTTCCTTTCACCCAGTACATCATGTACAGTTTTCAACAAAAAATACAGGGCACACAAAAAGACAAAAACACACAGTTTGAAGAGATTGAACAAGGAACACTACCAGTCACATATGGCAGAAATGTTGGAAGTACCCAACAGTGAATTTAAAATAACTATGAGTAATATGTTAAGGGCTCTAATTAAAAAAGTATATAACATGCAATAACAGATAAGGGATGTAAGCAGAGAGATGGGAATTCTAACAAAAAAATCAAAAAGAAATGTTTGAGATTAAAAAACACTATATCAGAAGTAAAGAGTGCCTAGGTTTGACTCATTAGTAGACTGGACACAACTGAGGAAAGATTCTCTGGCCTTGAGGATATGTAAAAAGAACTTCCAAAACTGAAAAGCAAAGAGAAAAGACCAAAAGAATCAGAAAAGACTATCCAAGGATGATGGGATAACTGCAAAGGGGATAACATATGCATACTGGGATTACCTAAAGAATTGGTACCATAATAGAGAAAGAAACAGAAGCAACACCTGAAGCAATGATGGCTGAGAATTGCCACCAACTTGATGTCAGAACCCAATCAGAGATTTAGGAAGCTCAGAGAACACCAAGCAGGATAAATGCAAAGGAAAGAAAAAAAAAAACTACACCTAAGAATATAATTTTCAAACTACAGATAATGATAAAGAAAAAAATCTTGGAAGAAGCCAGAAAAAAAAACACCGTATCTATAGAGAAAAAAAAGATAACAATTACATCTCACATCTCCTCAGAAGCCATGCAACAAGAAGAGAATGAAGTGAAATATTCGAGGTTTTGAAAGAAAAAAAAACACACCCCACCAATCTAGAACTCTGTATTCTACAATAGTAACAGGGATGTAAGGTACAGCATAGAAAATATAGTCAATCATATTTTAATAACTATGTATGGTGCCAGGTGGGTACTAGACATATCAGTGCGATCACTTCAAAAGCCATATAAATGTCTAAGCATTATGCTGTAAACCTGAAATTAATATAATTATTGAATGTAACTTTAATTGAAAAAGAATAAAAAGAAAAAGTTTAAAATGAAGGAGAAATACTTTTGAAACAAACGAAAATGGAGGTAATTTGTGGCCAATAGATCTGCCTTGCAATAAATGTTAAGAGATCTTCACAGAGAAGGAAAGTGATATAGATCATTAATTCAGATCTAGGTAAAGAAAAAAAGAAAATTAGAGAAGGAATATGTAAAAATGTATTTTTGTAATTCTTATTGATTTAATGGATAACAGTTTGTTCAACATAATAAAGCAGCAATGTATTTGGTGATTATAGATTATGTATAAGAAATAAATAACAGCAATGATACAAAAGATGAGAGAGATAATTTGGGATTATTTTGCTATTATAAGTACTTGCACTACCTGTGACGTGGTACAGTGTCATCTGAAAGTGGACTTGGAATAGTGGTAAATGTACATTGAAATCTTTAGGGAAACCAATAAAAATATACTTAAAAATAAGTAAAATGCCCTGGTTGGTGTGGCTCAGTGGATTGAGCATCAGCCTGCAATATGAAAGGTTGCTGGTTCGATTCCCAGTCAGGGCACATGCCTGGGTTGCAGGCCAGGTCCTCAGCAGGGGCTGTGCAGGAAGCAACCAGTCAATGTTTCTCTCTCATATCGATGTTTCTCTCCCTCTATTTTCTTCCTCCCTTCCCTCTCTCTAAAAAGAAACAAAGAAATTCTAAAAATAAAAAATGTAGTAAAATACACATAATAAAAAAATGTTTAAATAAGTAAAATTAAATGCAAAGAAAGGTGGGACAATGGAATGGATTTAAATCACAAATGGCAGGAATAGTCAAAGATGAAAATTAAAAATAAGGGAAATAAATAGAAAACAGTAAAAAGTATGGTAGACCTTAATCTAACTATATCAATAAGTGTCAATGGTATAACTACATTAATTAGAAGACACAGAATTTAAGAATGGATCATAAAACAAGATCTGACCGCTTGTTTTTGTAGGGGAAGAAAAGTTTTCCTCAACCCTCTTAGGGACCATGGCTGGGTCTAAAAACTAAACCGACAAAGAGAGATTAACAGGAGAAAAAGCATACAGATTTATCTAATATTAGTTCATTGTGACACAGGAGTCTGCATAAGGAAATGAAGACTCAAAGAAACAGTTAGACCTGTGTATTTTTTTCTCTAGACCCTGTAATTGTATGCAAGGTTTGATGAAGAATGGGGATTCCTGTAGAAATATAATAGGTTAAGGAGTATAAAGTAAGTGCAGTAAAGTGGGTAGAACTTATCTAGGAATTCTTGGCATCCCTTTGTCTTCAAAGATAAGGATGTCCCTTTTTTCCTTGTAGAGGAAGAGCACTACTCCTAGGAAGGTCTATGACCTGTTTATGGGGGAAGGGTGGAAGGAAGGTTTGACTGACCTTCCTGCTTTTGTTGTTTTCTCAAATTCTTTCAGGTTAAAATATTCAATGTACCAAAGTGTCACATTTTGGGGTAGTGCATCCTGAACCTCATCATTGTTAACAATATACATACTTTAAAGACATGTAGAGATTAAAAGTAAAGGGTTGGAGAAAAATATACAATGCTAACATTAAACAAAAGAAAGCTAGAGTACCTATATTAGTTTTAGACAGAAGAGATTCCAAGCAAGGAGAATTATAAGAGATAAGGAGGGACATTTACATAATGATAAAGGGGTCAATACTCCAAGAATACATAACAATCCTTAATGTGCATGCACCTAACAACAGAGCCTCAAAACCTGTGAGAAAAAAATTGATAGAACTGGAAAGAGAATCAGATAAATTCACTGCTATAGTTGAACACTTTAATTCCTCTCTATGATAAATAGATCCAGCAGGAAAAAAATTAATAAGTATACAGATGAACTTAACAGCAGCATCAATCAAATGGATAAAATTAACATCTATAGAACAGATTATTTCATCCAACAAGAGAATACAAATGTTTCTCAAGTTCACATGAATCATACACCAAGATAAGGCTTTTGGGGGGCCATAAAGCACACATTAACAATTTTTTAAAATTTTATTTGTTTTATTTATTATGCTCTTACAGTTGTCCCATTCCCCCCCCTTTAGCTCATGTCCATGTGTCATAAGTTCTTTAGCTTCTACTTTTCCCATACCATTCTTGCCCTCCTCCTGTCTATTTTCTACCTGCTGTCTATGCTACTTATTCTCTGTACCTTTTCTCCCTCTCTCCTCCTCCCACTCCCCTGTTGATAACCCTCCATGTGATCTCCATTTCTGTGGTTCTATTCCTGTTCTAGGTGTTTGCTTCATTTGCTTTTGTTTTAGGTGTGATTGTTAATATCTGTGAGTTTGCTGTCTTTTTATTGTTCATATTTTTATCTTCTTTTTCTTAGATAAGTCCCTTTAACATTTCATATAATAAGGGCTGGGTTATGATGAACTCCTTTAACTTGACCTTATCTGAGAAGCACTTTATCTGCCCTTCCATTCTAAATGACAGCTTTGCTGGATAGAGCCAAGAGGATGTAGGTCCTTGCCTTTCAAGACTTCAAATACTTCTTTCCAGCCCCTTCTTGCCTATAAGGTCTCTTTTCAGAAATCAGCTGACAGTCTGATGGGAACTCCTTTGTAGGTAACTGTGCCCTTATTCCTTGCTGCTTCTAGAATTCTCTCCTTCATTTTAATATTGGCTAATGTAATTATGTGGTGCTTTGGTGTGTTCCTCATTGGGTCCAACTCTTTGGGACTCTTTGAACTTCCTGGACTTCCTCATAGTCTATTTCCTTTACCAGATTGGGGAAGTTCTCCTTTATTATTTGTTCAAATAAGTTTTCCACTTGTTGCTCTTATTCTTCCCCTTCTGGTTCCCCTATAATTCAGATGTTGGGACGTTTAAAGATGTCCTGGAGGTTCCTAAGCCTCTCCTCATTTTTTTTGAATTCCTCTTTCTTCCTCCTTTTCTGTTTGGTTGTTTCTTTCTTCATTCTGGTCCACTCCATTGATTTGAGTCCCAGCTTTTCTCCCATCTCTATTGGTTCCCTGTGTATTTTCCTTCATTTCACTTATTGTAGCCTTCATTTGTTCCTCTAATTTGCAACCAAAATCAGCCAATTCTGTGAGCATCCTGATCACCAGTGCTTTGAACTGTGCATCTGATAGATTGGCTATCTCTTGGTTACTTAGAAGTATTGGCTCTGGGGCTTTGATGTGTTCTGCTTGAGCCATATTATTATTACTTTTTTTTTGGTCTGGTCACGCCTGTTATGTATGAGGGGCAGAGCCTTAGGTGGTCACCAAGGCAGGGCAACCCATTCGCTGGGTTGTGACGCTGTATGTGGGGGCGGGCTCAGAGAGGGAACAATGGTGCTTGCTCCGCTTTCTCTCGTATTTCAGTCCCTTCGGCCATTTTCCACAAGCAAATTGTGCCCTTCTGATGCTGCCTCCCAGGTGGGTGGGCTTGTGAACACTCTAGGACCCTGTGGGTCTCTCCAACGTACTCTCCTGTGAGGCTGGGAGTCTCTCCCAGCACCTCAACCCCCACAAGTGTTCTCAATTGGTGCGTTTAGGCTTTATTTCCTGGCCCTGAGACCCTGGGTTGCATGGTCTGTCTCCCCATTTTTGCCAGGTTTATCTGCACGTGAATGTGTGTCCACAGTCAGCTAGCCACCTTGCATGCCTGTGGTCTGCTAGCTGCTGCCTGCATGCCCAGAGGTCTACCAGCCTCAGCCTGTGCACCCAGGGTCTGCTAGCTGCCGTCTGTACACTGGGGCCTGCCAGCTGCTGCCTACACACCTGGGACCACCAAACACTGCTTTCTCCTTCCACGATTCCTCTCCATGGGCCACCTACTCTGCCCTTCCTACCAGTCTGGATGAATGGTTATCGAACTTCCTTACAGTTCAATTTTCTGTCAGATCTGGTTGTGTTTTTTGTTTCTAAATCTTTGTTGTCTTTAATCTTGGTTGTGGGAGGAGGCACGGTGTGTCCACCTATGCCTCCATCTTGGTGGACAACCTCACATTAACCAATTTAAAATAATCAAAAGCATACAATGTAGGCTTTCAGACCACAATGGAATTAAACTAGAAAACAATAGCAGAAAAATAGTTGGAATATTCCAAAATATTTGGAGGTTAAACAGTACACTTCTAAATAGCATATAGATCAAATAAGAAATCTTAAGAGAAAATTTAAAATATTTATAACTAAATGAAAATGACATTTATAAAAATTTGAGGGATGTAGCAAAGACATTGCTTTATAGCACTGAATCCATATACTAGAAAAAAGAAAAATCTAAATTCCATTATCTTCCATATTAGGAAACAAGAAAAAAGAAATGTAAATAGGTGAAAAAATAATAAAAATTAGAGCAAAAATCAATAAAATAAAAATGGGAAATTAACAGAGAAAATCAATAAAACCAAAAGCTGGTTCTTTGAAAAGATCAATAAAATCACATGTCTCTAGCTAGGCTAACTAAGAACAAAGAGATGGATCAATTTACTAATATCAGAAAACTATATTACAAGGTCACTGTAATCAAAACAGTCTGATAGTGGCATAAGAACAGACACATAGATTAATAGAACAGAATAGAGAGCCCAGAAAGAAACCCAAGACTCTATGGTCAAATATTATGATTATAATATTATCTTAATATTTGACAAAAGGAGCACCAGCATAAAATGGAGTAAAAATAGGCTCTTCAATAAATGGTATTGGACAAGTACATGCAAAAAAATGAAACTAGACCACCAACTTACACCAATCACCACAATAAACTCAGGATGGATAAAAGACTCAAATATAAATTTTGACACAATAAAAGTCCTAGAGGAGAACATAGGCAGGAAAATCTCAGATATTCCACACAGCAATATTTTCACCAACATGTCCTCTAAGACAAGGAATATAAAGGAAAGAATAAACAATGGGACTACATCAAATTAAAAAGCTCTGCAGAGCTAAAGACAACAACAGCAAAATGAAAAGGGAACCAACTCTGTGGGAAAACATATTTGCCAATGATACCTCGGACAAGGGTTTGATCTCCAAAATATATAAAGAACACACATAACTCTCTACCAGGAAGACAAACAATCCAATTAAAAATGGACAAAGGACCTGAATAGATACTCTCCAAGGAGGATGTACAGAGGACCCAGAGACACGTGAAAAAATGCTCAACATCACTAGCCATCAGAGAAATGTAAATTAAAAGCACAATGAGATACCACTTTACATTGGTCAGAATGGCCATCATAAACAAAGCAACAAACAACAAGTGTTGGAGAGGTTGTGGAGAAAAGGGAACCCTAGTACACTGTTAGTGGGAATGCAGACTGGTGCAGACACTATGGAAAACAGTATGGAATTTCCTAAAAAAACTCAGAATGGAACTGCCTTTTGATCCAGAGGTCCCACTGCTGGGTTTATACCTGAAGAACCCTGAAATACCAATTCAAGAGAACTTATGCACCCCATTGTTCATAGCAGTGTTATTTACATAGCCAAGTGCTGAAAACAGCCTAAGTGCCCATCAATGAATGAGTGGATCAAAAAACTGTGGTACATTTACACAATGGAATACTATGAAGCAGAAAGGAAGAAGGTATTCCTACCCTTTGTGACAACATGGATAGAACTAGAGAGCATTATGCTAAGTGAAGCAAGCCAGACAGTGAAAGACAAATACCATATGATCTCACCTATAACAGGAGCCTAATCAATAAAACAAACAAATGAGCAAAACAGAACCAGAGATATGGAAATAAAGAACAAACTGACAGTGATCATAGGGGAGAAGGGAGGGGATAATGGACTAAAGAAGGGGAAGGGTCAAGTCAAGGAACTTGTACAAAAGACCCATGGTCAAAGACAATGGGATGAGGATTGCCTTTGAGAGCAGGGGTTGGACAGGGCAGGGGAGAGCAAAGGTGGGGGGGATGGTGGAATGAGGACAACTGTAACTGAATAACAATTAAAAAAAACAACTGAAGGAAGGCTCATTACTACAGATCCCCTGACCATTAAAAGGATACTATAGGAACACTATGAACAACTCTATGTTGACAAATTTGATAACCTAATTAAAATGGACCATTCCTTGGCACAATCTGCCAAAACTCACACAAGAAGAAATAGAAAATCTGAAAAGGCTTGTATTAAACAAATTGAGTCATAGATTAATAAACTTCCAAAACACAAAGCACCAGACCCAGATGGGTTTGCTGATGAATTCTATCACATACTTAAGGAAGAAATTGTTTCAACACTCTATCATTTCCTTCAGAAACTAAAGGAAGAGAAAATACTTCCTAGAACATTCTATGAAGCCAGTGTTACCCTAATACCAAAATCAGACAAAAACATTACAATAGCCTTTCTTAGCATAGAGCTAAAACACTTAAGAAAATATTAGCAAATCAAATCCAAGAGTATAAGAATTATACTCCATGACCAAGTGCAGTTTATCCCAGCATGCAAGCCTAGGTCAACATTTGAAAATGAAGGTAATCCATCGCAACTGGTTAAACAAGAAAAATCACATTATCATATCAATAGGTGCAGAAAAGCATTTAACAAACTCCAACACCTATTCATGATATAAAACTCTCAAACTAGGAATAAAGGTGAAACTTCTTCAACCAGATAAAGAACATTTACATAAAACCTACAGATAAAATCATACTTAATAGTGAGCAACTTGAAGCATGCCCACAAAGATTCAGAAAAAGGCAAAATTGTCCACTTTCAATACTCCTTTTTACCATCATAATGGAAATCTTGGCTAATACAATAAGACACAAAAAGAAAATAAAGTGTATACAGATTTGAAAGGAATAAATAAAACTGGTTTTGTTTGCAGTTGACTTAATCATCTAGATAGAAAATCTGAAAGAATCAATATAAAAACAAGTGGAACTAATAAGCAATTGTAGCAAGCTTGCAGGATACAAGGTTAATATTCAAAAGTCAACAAATTGAATATAAAGTCAACTGATCTTTGACAAAGGAGCAAAGGCTGAACTGTGGAGAAAGATAATATTTTCAACAAATTGTGCTGGAACAACTAGACACTCACAAGGAAAAAAATATATCTAAATACAAACCTTACACCCTTCACAAACATTAACTCAAAATGGATCAGGAACCTAAATTTAAAATGCAAAACTGTAAAACTCCTAGAAAATAATATCAGAGAAAACCTAGATGATCTGCAGTATGGTGATGCCTTTTTAGATGCAACAACAAAGATATAATCCATGAAGGAAATAATTGATAAGCTTGACATAATTTAAAAAAAAAAAAAAACTTCTGCTCTGCAGAAGACAATGTCAAGAGAATTAACACAAGGCACAGACTGGGAGAAAATATTTGCGAAAGACACATCTGATAAAGAACTGTTATCCAAAATACACAAAGGACTCTTAAAACTCAATAATCAGAAAAAAAAAACTTGACTAAAGATGAGCCAAAAACATTTACAGGCACTTTACCAAAGACAATATAAAGATGGTTAATAAGAATATGAAAAGATTCTCTACAATATCATCAAAGAAATGCAAATTAAAAAAAACAATGACATACCACTATACACCTGTTTAAAAAGGCCAATATCCAGGATGTATACAACACTATATGCTGGCAAGGCTATAGAATGACTGGAACTCTCATTCATTTCTAATGGGAATGCAAAATGTTATAGCCACATTGGAAGACACTTCGGTGGTTTATGACAAAACTAAACATACTCTTTAGTTTACCATGTGGTTCAGCATGTGCTTCTTGGCATTTACCCAAAGGGGTTGAAAACTTATGTCCCCACAAAATCCTACACACAGACTTTTATAGCAGCTTTTTCATAATTGACAGAACTTGGAAACAACCAAGATGGCTTCAGTAGGTGAATGGATAAATAAAATGTGGCACATTCAAAGAACGGAATATTATTCAGCACTAAGAACAAATAAGCTATCAAGGCATGGAAAAACATAGAAGAATCTTAATTGCATATCACTAAATGAAAAAAGTCAAAATGAAAAGGCTATATATTATGTGATACCAAGTATATTGTGTGGTACCAAGTATATGACACTCTGAAAATGTCTAAACTATTGAGACATTTAAAAGATTGGTGGTTGCCTGGGACTAGGGGAAGGAAGGGATAAATAAACAGAGCACAAAGTATTTTTAGGTTGGTGAAACTATTCTGTAGGATACTATAATGGTGGAAATATATCATTATACATTTTTCTAAACGCATAGAATATACACCAACTGTGAAAACTATGAAGTTTGGGGGATAATGATATGTTATGCTGGTTTATCAGTTATAACAAATGTACCACACTGGTGTGAGGTGTTGACAGTCATGGAGGCTGTGAATATGGGGGTGGGTGTAGAAAATACATGGTCACTCTCTATACCCTCTGCTCAATTTTGTTGTGAAGCTAAAACTTCTATAAATATAAAATCTGTAAAAGGGAAAAAAAGTAAGGAGAAATTAAGATATTCCAGAGCAGAGAAGAGGAGAAGATAGCAGCCAAGTGGGTAGAAGCTGAGTCCACTTGCTCTTGTCCTCAACTTGGATACTTGGCTGATCTTCCAAAAAATAAACTGAACATTCAATGGAATCTTAGCTGAAATGAAGTTTGGAAGCCAAGGAGTACAGAAGATGCTTCTCAACGGGCGGTAAGGAGATTTTATAGGTTGAAGGGGAAATACCCCACGCATTGCACCTGCAACTACAGAAAGCTTGGTTAGAGACCACAGCTTTGTGGCTCCCTCCCTTCCCAGGGCAGAGAACCCCCAAACCTTGGCCAGGACTGACTTGGGTAAACAAAGTCAGGGAGATCCAGGCTGCACATACACACAGTGAGCAAGCAGCACACCCATAGCTGCAGCGGCAAATGCTAACCAGGAGAGTGCTAGAGAGAGAGAGAGAGGGATTCTATCTGCACTTGGGTTGGGTAGAGGAGGCAGGCCATGGCCAGCCATGACTGTGAGAGACTTTTGTCTTTTTGGAAAGGTAGTGTGTATGGAAAGCTGGACAGTGACTCAGTGGTACAGTTGGAGTGCCCAGAGGGACATTTTAAAAGGGGAGGTGGAGTGTGCAGGGCAGGAACCCTTTGCACAGCTGCCCTGCCAACAAGGGGAAAGGATTGAGGGTACAGTTTGCTTCCACTGAATGCAGATGGACAAAGAGATCAGAAAAGTGCACAGCAAAGGAATTGTTCAGCCCCATCCTAGAGTAGCTGGTGGGGAGGAGGCTGAACAGAGTGTAGAGTTTAAGACGGTCTGCTGCAACGGCACTGGGCTGGGAACTGGATGGATGGGAGTTGAGCACTTGCAATTATTTACAAGCAGATAGAGCACTAGTCCCCGGTGAAGACCAAACCTCCCAACCTCCAGGAAGGAAAGGACCCAACCAGGCCCCACCTCCTGCAGGATCACAAGAACCACCAATGAGGAAGATATGCAAAACAAGTAGGACAGGCTCAAGAACCCTCGACAGAGTGCTATCCAAAAGAGAAAGACAGAAAGAAAAATGCACACAGGGCCCATTTTGAAGTTCCATTAGGGAGAAAAAATACACTGGTTCCTGACTTCCTATCAAGATGGAGGTGTAGGTAGACACACTGTGCCTCCTCGCACAACCAAAAGAAGGACAACAACAATTTAAAAACAAAAAACAGCCAGAACTGATAGGAAATCCAACTGTATGGAAGTCTAACAACCAAGGAGTTAAAGAAGACACATTCGGAGAGAGAAGATGGCGGCGCGGTAAGAGGACGCACATCTCTATGCCTCCCCCACACAGGTGTTAAACCGGGACATTTTTCAATGCAGCACAGCAAATAGACACCAAAAATCACAGCATATTTGAAAACAGATGATCGAAAATTGCAGTGGACATTGAAAAACCAGACGGTAAGGAGAGTACTCCAGTGGCACGGAGACCGGGGCGGGGGCTGAGAAACTGGGCCAGGGCTGGCCGTAAGACTCTAGGGAGGTAGCTGGGGCAACCGCTCCCTGAACAGCCAAGCAGGGACCCGGCAGTGCTGGCATAAACCTGGTCACTTGAAATCTCACAGAGAGGAGTTAAGATCTCATAGCCCTGGGAGGACTGAACACTGGAGCGCGCACTTTTGTCTGCGCCCATGCCACATTGTAAACAGCTGCGCGGGGATCGTCGCATCAGCGTGCCCAGATAGACCCAGCGCGCAGTCGCTGGGCACCATAGGGGTTGAACCGTGTCCGTGGGACAGTTGGAACCTGTGCAAGGAAGACTCAGGGAACATCGGGACTTGCGGGCGTGCGACAACAATTGGCGTCTGGGAACCTGCGCACGCGACCACAGTTCCGCCTGGGTCCCTGGGCAGAGAATCTTGGGACACCTCTGAGGACAGTAGGCCAGAGAAAACTGAGTGCTGAACAAGGGAAAAAAAAAAACAATACGGTTACCCCTCGGCCACTACAGTCTTCAAGGCCAGAAAAATCAGCTTGGCAAGATTGATAACATCAAGAATTAGCAGTTTTGGTGTTTTTCGTTTTTTTATTTTTTGTGTGTGTGTTTTTTTTTCTCTTTTTCTCTTTTTCATTATTTTGATCTTTTTTACCCCTCAACTCCTTTTGGCTTCTCAATACTTCTTTCTTGTTTTACTCCTTCTTCCTTTCTTTCCAAGATTACCTCTTCTTCCTGTCTTTTTTCTCTTTTTTTCTTTTTCATTCTACTTTTCTTTATTCTCTTTTCATTTTTTATTTCCTTTTCCTTCTTTTCTTTTTTCCCTTTCCTTCTCTTTTCTCTTTTTAAACACATACGAGTGAGACAAAAACAAAACAAAACAAAACAAAACAAAAAAACCTGGAACTGTGGAAAGACCAGAGCTGGCCCCAAAGAAGGAGAATTTCAACAGCTGAGACACTGGAAGCAGTGAACACCAGGATACCCAAAGGAGATAACACCATTGAATTTCACAGGCATTCTACCACAGAGTTCACACCATAAACCCAGGGAACCAGAACAAATCAATTTAAGAAGCTGAGGCTAACAAGAAGAGTCTCACAAACAATGGGAAGACAAAGAAACAATCCCCAAATGAAAGAAAAGGAGGAAGCCCCAGAAAGAATGCTAAATGAAATAGAGGCAGCTCAACTATCCGATTTTGAGTTCAAAGCAGTGGTGGTCAGGAAGCTCCAAGAGCTCTCAATGAGCTACCAGAAACTACAAGGAAGCTACGATGAGCTCACTGCAAACTATATCAACATGAAAAAGGAAATAGAAACTATCAACAAGGGCCAAGAGGAAATGAAAAATACAATTTCTGAACTGAAGAAAACAGTGGAAGGAATGAAAAGCAGAATCGATGAAGCAGAAGATCGGATCAGCGAGTTGGAGGACAAAGTAGAAAAAATCAGCCAGAAGGAGCAAGAAAAGGAAAAGAGGCTTAGAAAGAATGAAGAAAGATTAAGAGAAATGCAAGACAGTATGAAACGTAATAATATCCATATAATAGGGATGCCAGAGGGAGAAGAAGAAAAGCAAGGAACAGAAAACCTATTTGAAAAAGTAATGATGGAAAACTTCCCTAATTTGATGAGGGAAAAAGTCACATAAATCCAGGAATCACAGAGAGTCCCAATCAAGAGGAACCCAAAGAGGCCCACTTCAAGACACATCATAATTAAAATGACAAAATTCCAAGACAAAGAGAGAATCTTAAAGTCAGCAAGGGAGAAAAAGGAAGTAACATACAAGGGAGCCCCGATTAGGTTAGCATCTAACTTCTCAATGGAAACACTCCAAGCCAGAAGAGAATGGCAAGAAATATTCCAAGTAATGAGAACCAAAGGCCTGCAACCAAGACTACTTTACCCAGCAAGGCTTTCAATCAAGATAGAAGGCCAAATAAAGAGCTTCCCAGACAAAAGAAGTCTAAAAGAATACACCTCTATCAAATCAGTTCTGAAAGAGATGCTAAAAGGACTGCTTTAAGCAAAGGAAGGAAAAAAGAGAGAGAGAGAGAGAGGAACATGGGTACAAAAATGGCAATGAATCAGTACCTATCAATAATAACTTTAAACATAAATGGATTAAATGTTCCAATCAAAAGGCATAGACTAACTGAATGGATAAGAAAGCATGACCCACACATATGCTGCCTACAAGAGACCCACCTCAGGACAAAAGACCAACACAGACTCAAAGTGAAGGGCTGGAAACAAATTTTCCAAGCAAATGGACAGGAAAAAAAAGCCAGGGTAGCAATACTCATATCAGACAAAATTGACTTCAAAAGAAGAGCCATAAAGAGAGATCCTGAAGGTCACTTCATAATACTCAAAGGAAGAATCCACCAGGAAGACATAAACATTGTAAATATATATGCACCCAACATAGGAGCACCTAAATACATGAAGAAAATCTTAGAGGACTTCAAGAAAGATATTGACAGCAACACAATTATAGTAGGGGATTTTAACACCCCACTGTCAAAAATGGACAGATCTTCTAAACAAAATATCAACAAAGATATTGTGGCATTGAATGACACCCTAGATGAAATGTACTTAACTGATATATATAGAGCCCTTCATCCCAAAGAAACTAAATACATTTTCTATTCAAATGTACATGGAACATTCTCAAAGATAGACCACATGATAGGTCATAAAACTAACCTCATCAAATTCAAGAAAATTGAAATCATACCAAGCATCTTCACCAACCACAAGGGACTGAAGCTAGAAACCAACCCCAAGGGGAAAAACACAAAGTCCTCAAAATCATGAAGATTGAATAGCATGCTATTAAACAATGAATGGGTCAAGAATGAAATTAGGGAGGAAATCAAAAAGTTTCTGGAAACAAATGAAAATGAACACACAACAACCCAAAACTTATGGGACACAGCAAAGGCAGTCCTTAGAGGAAAGTTCATAGCAATACAGGCCTACCTAAAAAAGATAGAAACATCTCAAACAAACAACT